>JAJLXS010000078.1:0-59143 GCA_030571355.1 Maudiozyma serrabonitensis | reverse complement strand
ATTATTTTACAATGATGGCCTTTATATATGCCATAATTCTTTTGAACACTTCACCAGCATAGATGGCTGGTCTTTTTAATTTTTATGTTTTGTTGCTGGTCTTTTACAATTGCTGGTTTAAATCCGTTATTGCAAATTATCTCTTTACAATATTTTTGGACTAAGTGTCACTATAAGTTACCCTTAGTTTCTGACAATTCCCAATTATTTCTTTACAATACTTTTGGACTAATTTTCACAATATTTTACTCTTAGGTTTTGACAGTTACCTATAAAACTAAGAAGAAACTTCGGTTCAAAACAAACTAAAATTTAAAATTTAAAATTTTATTCCCTTGAAACATATCAATATTTTTCGTAAATTTTGAAAATGGTTGTATAGTGTAGTGGTTATCACTGTCGGTTTTGATCCGACCAACCCCGGTTCGAATCCGGGTACGACCTACCTTTTTGGACCCTAAATTTTTACCAATATTTTTTTCTTTTTTATATATATTTTCATGCTGGTTGAATGTACCTAACCAAATCCATTCATAGTAACAGATGAACCATCCAATTGATCAACTTGACTCAAATTAACATTATTAAGAACAACCAAATCATAGTGCAAAGAAATATATGAATATATATATATATCATCATTATTCTATTCTTTTACTCCTAATTTCCCGCTTTTCTTCTTCTGTACGTATATAACGCAGCGAGAGTTGCAAATATTCCGAAAACGTTCCATAACTACCAAGAAAAACAAACAAACAAACGAACAGTAAAGAAAGAGAGGTAGTTTTTTCTTGTTTGGTCTGTAGAAACTGCTTGGAATATGGGATAGTTATCTTATTTAATATTTTAAGCCTCTAACGTGTCAAAATATTAAAATTTGAAAAAAAAGTGATTTGATTTAGCAAGTAGATTATTTAATTTTTTACATACTAATTAAATTTTAAACTAGATTATCATCTTTTTGCTTAATATTATTAATTGAAACATCTTTCTCCTATTTAAATATTTCACATAACTGTGTCTAGTTTCTCCCTTTTAGTTAGGATATTATTACACTAGATAGTGAAAGATAATTCTCCGGGTATATTTATATACATATACATATAGAAAGAGAAATTAATTAAGGATGTCAGAACAAACTAATCCTGAGGAGAATGACTTACAAGAGAGTGTGTCTTCTGTAAATCTCAATTCTGATGATGCTTCCTCATTTGCTGAACCACAACCTCCCAATGAGGTTGAAGAAGATAATGATAGTGCAGTAGATGAAGAAAATACAGAAGTACAAGAGGAGGAAAATGAAGAGGAGCAACAGCAAGAAATTAATACGGAAGAACCGATTGCTTCCCATGATGATGATGATGATGATAATAATAATACGAATCATATTGAAGAACAAACAGAAACTGAAATCCATCAAGATGAAGAAGAAGTAGAAGAAGTAGAACAACTATCAGAACAACATGATAATGAAACTACGAATCATACCCAGATAACATCCAACCATGTTAGAAATATATCTACTGCATCAACGACGATTGCTTCTAACGCAAAATCGACTTTATTACTTGTTAAGACAACATTAGAGGAACTTGTAGATGAGAAAGAAGTTAAAAAGATCCCAGGTACTCATAAAATTATTCAAAGAACTATTACAAAAATCGAAGATACATTGAAGGAATCAAATAATTCATCCATAGAGGTAGATTCAATCATATTGTTTGAAGCTCTACGAGCTGCCTCGAGAACAAAATCATCTCGTATCACAAGTAAAGCATTAGATACACTATCAAAATTATTCTCATTTAGAGCAATAGATGAAGCAATACTGGTTAATCCTCCTGACTCAATGGCCTCTAATGATCAAGAAGCTACAAATGATAATAGTGGAATTACACCTCCACCAAAACAAAGATTAATCGATGCTGCCATTGATACAATTGCTGATTGTTTTCAAGGTGAAGGTACAGATGAAAGAGTGGAATTACAAATTATAAGATCATTATCAGGTTGTATTTTAGTAGAAGATGAAAATTCATTATGTCATGGTGCTTCTTTATTAAAAGCTATTAGAACTATCTACAATATTTTCGTCTTTTCATTAAACCCAACCAACCAAGGAATCGCTCAAGCTACATTAACACAAATAATTACCGCTGTATATGATAAAATCGAAGTTAAAAAGATTCAACCTTATCAAGTATCAATTAATGATTCGAAAAAGAGCTTACCTTCATCTGATGTAACAGGAAATGATCCAATAACATTACAGAACATGGAAAATCTCAATGACGAAGAAGAAAGAAGAATGGATGCACAACAATACGATGATGTAAGTGAAGATGAACAATTAGATAAAAACGCCTCAGAGAGGGATTTGGCTATTAAAGACGCTTTCCTGGTCTTCAGAGCTATGTCAAAAATATGTGCTAAACCTCTAGAGAGTGAACTTGACATGAGGTCACATGCTGTTAGATCAAAATTACTTTCTTTACACATAATATACTCCATCATAAAGGATCATGTAGATATCTTTTTGTCTTCAGATGTAATTTTACCTGGTAAAGAATCTGTTTCATTAATGAATGCCGTTAGACAATATCTATGTTTATCTTTATCTCGTAATGCTGCCTCCCCAATACCGCCTGTCTTTGAAATTACTCTGGAAATTATGTGGTTAATTATCGCTAATCTAAGAGCTGATATGGTGAAAGAAATTCCTGTATTTTTAACAGAAATTTATTTCCCAATTACTGAGTTAAAAACAGCCACATCACAACAAAAGAGATACTTTTTGACCGTTATTCAAAGAATTTGTAACGACCCAAGGACACTAATTGAATTTTATTTAAATTATGACTGTAATCCAGGTATGCCTAATATTATGGAGATCATGGTCGATTATTTAACAAAATTGGCTTTAACCAGGGTTGAAATTACCCCAACTCAAAGATCATACTATGAAGAGCAATTATCAAAACCATTGTCAACATTTAATTTTGATGAATTACCTTTGTTAACAACATCAACACTTCCATCAAATATTGATCCAAATCAAGGTGCATTGTTATTCCCTGTCGATTTTGCCCTTAAGATGACAGCTTTAAACTGTACCATTTCAATCCTAAGGTCCCTAGGTTCATGGGCTCACAAAGCATTAAATCCAAACGCTCACATTGTTAATCCTGCTCAAAGTAATAACCAATTGGGACAATCCATGGACGGAACAAATACGAATACTTCATTAACATTAGGAGATGAAAACTCTGCCAGTGAAAGTAATGTTAATGTTAACCAATTGCAAGATGTTGATGACCCTACACAATTCGAGAACCTAAAGCAAAGAAAGACTCAGTTATCGGACTGTGTTGCCATATTTAACAACAAACCGAAGAAGGCTATCCCAGGTTTAATTTCCAGAGGGTTTATAAATGATGATTCCCCAAGTTCTATTGCCAAATGGCTTCTAGAAACAGATGGTCTTGATAAAACGGTCGTTGGTGATTACTTAGGTGAAGGTAACGAGAAAAATATTGCCGTTATGCATGCATTTGTAGAAGAATTCGATTTCAAAGGATTATCTATTGTAGATGCACTACGTGATTTCTTACAAGCATTCAGACTTCCAGGTGAAGGTCAAAAGATTGATAGATTTATGCTAAAGTTTGCTGAAAGGTTTGTGGAACAAAACCCTGGCGTTTTCTCTAAAGCTGACACAGCTTATGTGTTATCATATTCATTAATTATGTTGAACACAGATCTACATTCTTCTCAAATTAAAAGAAAAATGACTCTTGAAGAATTCTTAGACAATAATAGAGGTATCGATAACGGTCGTGACTTGCCAGAAGAATTTTTGGTTGGGTTGTTTAAAGAAATTGAAGGTAACGAGATTAAATTGTTATCTGAACAACATCAAGCCATGTTATCTGAGGACAATACTGCTACAATCGGTACTACACAAGCTCAACCTGCTTTTAATTTTTTCAGTTCGAGAGACTTAGCCAGAGAATCATACTTACAAGTCTCCAAGGAAATATCATCCAAGACAGAACTTGTCTTCAAAAATCTAAGTAAATCTAAAGGCAAACAAGATACTGAGGTTTATTATGCTGCTTCCCATTTTGAACATGTGAAGTCCATCTTTGAAACTTTATGGATGTCCTTTTTGGCAGCACTAACTCCCCCATTTAAGGATTATGATGATATTGAAACCACGAACAAATGTTTAGAAGGTCTGAAGATCTCCATTAAAATCTCATCAATCTTTGTTCTTGATGACGCCAGGAAGTCATTTATTGGTGCATTAGTGCAATTCTGTAATCTACAAAATGTTCAGGAAATCAAGGTGAAGAATGTCAATGCCATGGTTGATCTTTTAGAAATCGCATTGGCCGAAGGTAATTATTTGAAGGATTCCTGGAAGGATGTTATCTTAGTGGTTTCACAGATGGAAAGATTGCAATTGATATCGAAGGGCATTGACAGGGACACCGTTCCAGATGTTGCTCAAGCACGTCTTGTTAATCCACGTGCATCGTTAGAATCAACAAGATCAGCAAATCAATCTATCTTCGATATTTGGGGTAAGAAATCAACTCCAATGGAATTAGCACAAGAAAAACACCATAACCAGAAACTTTCTTCAGAAATGTCTAAATTCATTTCCTCCAGTGATTTGGTGGTTTTAATGGATAATATATTTACTAAGAGTTCAGAGTTGTCCGGTAATGCTATTATTGATTTTATTAAAGCACTTACTGCAGTCTCCTTAGATGAGATTGAATCATCTCAAAACGCATCTACTCCTCGTATGTTTTCGTTACAAAAAATGATCGACGTCTGTTATTACAATATGGATCGTATTAGACTTGAATGGACACCATTATGGGCTGTCATGGGTGATGCATTCAATAAGATTGCAACCAATCCAAATTTGGCTATTGTGTTTTTTGCTATTGATTCATTACGTCAATTATCAATGAGATTCTTAGATATTGATGAATTATCAGGTTTTGAATTTCAATCTGATTTCTTAAAACCATTTGAATATGCTGTTCAAAACACAACAAATACTGAAGTACAAGAGATGATTATTGAATGTTTCCGTAATTTCATTTTAACAAAACAACAACATATCAAGTCAGGTTGGAAACCTATCCTTGAGTCATTACAATATACTGCTGCTTCTAACGATGAAAGAATTGTTTTGAAGACACAAAGACTTGTCGGTGATGATATTGTCGGTAAGAATTTTGAAAGTGTCTTTGGTCAAGAAGGTGCTTTTTATGAATTAGTTGGTATCTTTAAAGAAATTACAAAAAATAAGAAATATCAAAAGGCTGCTTTACATGCATTAGAATCTCTAAAACGAATCACTGAACAAATTGCTAAAATTTGTTTTACTAATGATGACATTAATGGTAATACTAAGATTAATTCTGAGACACGTGAACATTATGAACAATTGTTACGTGGTAAAGATGTATTCCAAGATGTGTGGTTCCCAATGTTATATTGTTTTAACGAAACGATTATGACAGCTGATGATTTAGAGGTACGTTCTCGTGCACTAAATTATATGTTTGATTCTTTAGTTGCTTATGGTGGAGAATTTGATGATGCATTTTGGGAAAAAATTTGTACAAAATTATTATTCCCAATCTTTGGTGTGTTATCAAAGCATTGGGAAGTTAATCAATTTAATAGCCACGACGAATTAAGTGTTTGGTTATCAACAACCTTAATTCAAGCATTAAGAAATTTAATTGCATTATTTACACATTATTTTGAATCATTAAGTGGATTATTAGATGGCTTTTTAGATTTATTAGTATCATGTATTTGTCAAGAGAATGATACAATTGCTAGAATTGGTAGATCATGTTTACAAGAATTAATTTTACAAAACGTTGATAAATTTAATGAAACACATTGGCAACATATTGGTGAAGTGTTTACTAAATTGTTCCATTTAACAACAGCTAATGAATTATTTGATAACGATCCATTACGTCAAGGAAGACGTGATTCAAATGTTAATAATCGTAATAATATTGAAGGTACACAAGAAACCGTTGAAAGAGCCCACGTTGAAGCTGGTAGTGAAGATGTTGGTGGTGAAACAGCAGAAAATGAAGAACAACAACAGGAAGTTGAACCAAAAGCAGTGAATTTACCAACTCCAGAACAAAGACAATTACAAGAAGATGATACACAAGATACACGTCGTCGTCGGATTAATATAAAGAATAGCATTGTTGTTAAATGTGTTCTTCAATTATTAATGATTGAATTATTAAATGAATTATATGAAGATGAAAATTTTGCACGTTGTATTCCATATAGTGAATCAATTAGACTTACTGAATTATTAGAACAATCTTTTGGTTTTGCAAGAGATTTTAATGCAGATTATGGATTACGTACGCGGCTTGTTGAAGCACGTGTTGTTGATAAAATACCAAATTTATTAAAACAGGAGACAAGTGCAGCTGCTGTATTAATTGATATAATGTTTAAACTATATTTCAATAGTAATGATGATGACGAGGATGAAGGATCTAAAAATATTGAATTATTAGAAAGATTGGTTCGTGTTTGTAGTGGAGTTGTTAGCGCATACGTTGCATTAGATGATAGAACAATGGAACGTAGTATTAATTCATGGCGTCCAGTTATTGTTGAAATTTTACAAGGTTATTATGAATTAGATGATGATGATTTCCGTAAACATTGTTCTGCTATGTATACTTTAATCATTGAAATTTTAGATAAGAGTGTTCCACAAGATTTACGTTATGCGATCAAATTATTCCTTGGTCGTGTTGGTACTTTATACCTTGAAAACTAGTAATTAAGAATATATAAATATATTGTATAGTAAGAAACAAACAAAAAACACAAGTAAAATAAATACTTATTAATTTATTTCCTTCCCTTTAGTATCTTATACTTCAAATAGAGTATGATTGGCGGCTAAAATTAAAAAGAAAACAATGAGAACAGAAGTCCCAATGTCTATACGTACAATGTGACACACAGGGTAACTATTCTAGCCCGTGACCAAGTTAAAAAGAATCTTTAACTTGCAATAATTACCAATCAATCTCAATTTCCCATGGGAAAAACACACAGCACAGCAGACATGAACAGTTTCTCAATTTTTCAGCAAGTATAATAAAAATTGAAATTGCAAAAAATTGCTTGAAATCGCACGAAATAACTTACCGGTAACCGCGATAAACGATGTTAAAAGCTTAGCGGTCCAAAGGCCCAGATTGACCAACACAATGAGGTCATGCATAGGATCCAGAGGGAGAGAGAAAGAGAGAGGGCGCGCGGGACTATTAAAAAACAAAAACACATACAAAGATAAAGGTGAGTTTCCTTTCCCTCACTGGTTTACTATGGTTTGTCCAGTCACACGTTTATTGTTCGCTTTGTTGAGCAAAGAAGAACTTCATCGTGTTTTTTCCTTTTGGAAAAAAAAAGATGCGAATAGAAATTTCACATGCTTAGTGATAATAATAAATTTGTATATTTATATAGTCGTGCTGCGTGATGTTTCTTGCTTTATATTGTGGTTCAGAATGAACACCACAGATAGATAGAGAGAGAGAGATAGTCACAGTTTAAAGAGAATGACGGTAGGCCGGTTGCGCTAAGTTCTTGTTGTACCGGATAAACCGAGACACGGTCGCTGTTTTACGTACTCGTTTGATAGAAAATTTAAATGATAGCAGCGATTATGTTGCTCGAGGCGTTCGTGATTTTTTTTTCATTCGTTACACAGTCAGCTCGGGTTGATGGGAGGGAATCACAGGGAAAAATAGATAGGGAAAATGACATAAGTGCGATATACTCAGACGACAAAATATAGGATATTCACTGAAAAGTTTCATTTACATACTACAAGCGCGTTTAAATATATATATATATATATATAAAGAAATAGAGAAGAGATGCATTAACTTAACTTAATTTTTTATACGTCTTTTTCCCTTTTCTTTATTTCCTTTCTGATCTTAAACGTTATAATTACAATTATCAAAAACACTTGTTTTAACAAACACATACAAAAATTAATAATGACAGGAAGAGAGCATTCTACTGTTCACGAAGCACATCATGTTTGTGCTAGACAAGCACCACAACATTTTTATAAGTCCCAACCTGGTCCAGCGTATGTTCATGATATGGAAACTTATAAACAAATGTATAAAGAATCTATTGAACAACCTGAAGAATTTTTTGGTAAAATGGGTCGTGATTTCTTACATTGGGATAGACCTTTCACTAAGGTTCAATCAGGTTCTTTAGAAAATGGTGATGTTGCTTGGTTTTTAAATGGTGAATTGAATGCATCTTATAATTGTGTTGATAGACACGCTTTTGCTAATCCAGATAAACCTGCTCTTATTTATGAAGCTGATGATGAATCAGAAAATAAAATTATTACTTTTGGTGAATTATTAAGAGAAGTTTCAAAAGTTGCAGGTGTTTTAAAAAGTTGGGGTGTTAAGAAAGGTGATACTGTTGCAGTTTATTTACCAATGATTCCTTCAACAGTTATTGCTATGCTTGCAATTGCAAGACTTGGTGCAGTTCATTCTGTTATCTTTGCCGGGTTTTCTTCTGGCTCAATGAAAGATCGTATTGTTGATGCTGGTTGTAAAGTTTTAATTACTTGTGACGAAGGTCGTAGAGGTGGTAAGACTATTCATACAAAAAAAATTGTTGATGAAGGTTTAAATGGAGTCGATTCTGTTTCTCATATCCTTGTCTTTCAAAGAACTGGTACTGAAGGTATTCCAATGAAAGCAGGTAGAGATTTTTGGTGGCATGAAGAAATTGCTAAACAAAGGGGTTATTTACCACCTGTATCTTGTAATGCTGAAGATCCTCTATTTCTTCTATATACTTCAGGTTCAACAGGTTCTCCTAAGGGTGTAGTTCACTCAACTGGTGGTTATTTATTAGGTGCAGCTTTAACCACTAGATACGTCTTTGATATTCATCCAGAAGATGTCCTATTTACTGCAGGTGATGTAGGTTGGATTACTGGTCATACTTATGCTTTGTATGGTCCATTAGCTCTTGGGACAACATCGATTATCTTTGAATCTACTCCTGCTTATCCAGATTATGGTAGATATTGGAGAATTATTGAACGTCATAAAGCTACCCATTTCTATGTTGCTCCAACTGCATTAAGATTAATTAAACGTGTAGGTGAACAAGAAATTGGTAAATATGATATTTCTTCATTAAGAGTTTTGGGTTCAGTTGGTGAACCAATTTCTCCTGAATTATGGGAATGGTATCATAAGACTATTGGTAATGAAAATTGTGTCATTTGTGATACTATGTGGCAAACTGAATCTGGTTCTCATTTAATTGCTCCTTTAGCTGGTGCCGTACCAACTAAACCAGGTTCTGCTTCTGTACCATTCTTTGGTGTTAACGCAGCTATCATTGATCCTGTTACCGGGGTTGAATTAGAAGAAAATGATGTCGAAGGTGTTCTTGCCGTAAAATCTCCATGGCCTTCAATGGCTAGATCCATATGGAATAATCATGCTCATTATATCAATACATATATGAAACCTTACCCAGGTTATTATTTCACTGGGGATGGTGCCGGTAGAGATCATGATGGTTACTATTGGATTAGAGGTAGAGTTGACGATGTTGTTAACGTCTCTGGTCATAGATTATCAACTGCTGAAATTGAAGCTTCTTTAGCTAATAATGAAGCTGTCTCTGAATCTGCTGTCATTGGTATTACTGATGAACTTACAGGTCAAGCCGTCATTGCTTTTGTTTCCTTAAAGAATCAAACTCATCCAGCAAATCCATTGGAAAATGAATCTCCAATGGCTGATTTACATCGTGAATTAATTTTACAAGTTAGAGGTGAAATTGGTCCATTTGCTTCTCCAAAATGTATTATTATCGTTAAGGATCTACCAAAGACAAGATCTGGTAAAATAATGAGAAGAGTACTAAGAAAAGTCGCTTCTAATGAAGCTGATCAATTAGGTGATTTATCAACTTTAGCTAATGCTGATATCGTTCCATCTATTATCGATGCTGTTAACGTACAATTCCTAAACAAACAAAAGAAGTAAGCAAGTTGCATCGGGTGAGAGTATCACGAAACATAAACTCTCTGAACAATATGTATTTTTTATCTTCTTCTTTTGCATGAAAATGAGAACGACAACAACAACGAATCTGAAGTCTTAAATTTTATTTTTAAATATAATTAAAACAAAATCAATTACATCTGAAAGGCAAACAAACTAAACATCCAATTCAATTGTTACTACTATTCCTTTCTTGTACATATATATTATCTATACATACATATATTACAACTAACCCCACTGACCTCTTTTTATATTTATATTTATACAAACTGAACTTATTTTTATTCACAAATTATACCATTTTCCATTAAAAGTCATCGATGATTGCTCATCTCTTTCAATCCCCCACTCTCAGCCGTGTCGGTATTACAATGCGGGATCATAAAAACACACTGTTGTACGGAGGTTTCTCAAGAGTGATCGGACTCAAAAATGAGTGGGTAATATATTGTTATACACTATGTACACTATTGTTATAATATAAAGGATCGTTGAAGTGCACGGCTCTCTTTGGTATTTGTGCCCTCCCCCATTCTCACCCCCCCCCACATAGCAAAGGAAAGATTTTTCAGCTGAGCTTTTCATTATATAAAGGTCTAGTGCTAAATGAAGGAAACTTTAAAACTAATTCATAAAGGTTTTTATTAAATTGGGTTTAGTTTGTTACGTTTTTTTTGACTTTGGAGGCTAGAAGGGTTATGAGATGCCCAATTTTATAGATACTGATACATATACACATTATACATATTAGGATGAGCTTAGATGTTGGTGCTGCAATATACATTGCAATAAAACCAATCTTAAAGATTTATGCTATTATGTTGATTGGATTCCTATTAGCCAGATATAATATTGTCTCAATGGAGGTTGCTAGGGGTATATCAAATATGGTGGTGAACGCAATATTACCATGTTTGACATTCAATAAGATTGTAAGTAATATTTCATGGAAGGATATTAAAGTAATTGGTGTAATTTTACTTTCTGCAATTTTATTATTTGCTGTGGGTGGTGCATGTTCACTAATAACAAAGCTTATTACACCAGCACCAAAATTATGGTTTTGGGGTTTATTATTTGGTGGAATTTTCCCAAATATTTCAGATTTACCAATTGCTTATATGCAAAGTATGGGTAATGGTATGATATTTAATGAAGATCAAGCTAATAAAGGTGTTGCATATTCTTGTATATTTTTATTTGCTCAGAGTTTCCTGATGATGAATTTTGGTATGTGGAGACTAGTTGGATTAGATTTTAAAGATATACAAAAGGATTGTGACAACGATACAGATACAGATGTCGAAGTTATCCGTAATACTAATAGTGATGAACAATTAGATACTGAGTCTGAAGGGAAGAATTCCTCACAAAATTCTCAAGAAGGTTCTTCTTTCACTGATGATCAGAAAAACTTAAAATTACCAACTGTTCATGTTAGTACAAGGTATGCACATGAACAATATGATGTACCTCATCATAGTGACATGGATACAAACTCTGATGCGTTTGAATTGTACAGTATCGATAGTTATCTTGATTCCGAATATGATGACGATAACAACAACAACAATAATAATCATATAAATGCAAATATACCTTCACAGCTGGATCAAGAAGGCTCCAGAAAACATATTACTTCGAATAAAGATGATTCACCGATCTCATATTATGGAATGAATAAAATTGCTCCCATTATATCATCTCCAGCGGCTCTAAGAACTCATAAAATACCGTTATCTAATAACAATGAACCACAATTTAATCTTGCAAGGAAATTATCAATAACAAGAGCATTAGGAAAATCTTTGACAAGGACTCAAACTGAGAAATCTGTGGCAAATAGTATGATCGCAGAATATAGTGCAGTACAAAGAATTAAATCTGGTCAACTTGATTTACATCGTCCATTAACATTAACCCAATATATTGGAGAAGAAAACACATGTTTAGGTTCGATATGTGACGAACAATCATCAGTATCACATGATATTGAAAATATGCCACATAGTTCAGTGACACAAAATAGTACTAATAATATTAATAATTTAAGCGAAGTTCATGAAAACAAGAAAAAAACTACATCAATTACAAAACGATTAAGGATAAAACTTTCAAAATTTATTAGACGGTATCATTTAAGTTGGTTATCTTATTTTTTGATCAATTGTTTAAGACCTGCATCCCTGGGTGCATTACTTGGTATTATATGTGCATTGATACCATGGGTTAAAGCCTGTTTTGTTGATACATATGTCCATGTTCATAAAGCACCAGATACTCTTCCGGTATTAAATTTTGTTATGGATTTTACTGAATATATTGGTAATGCATGTGTACCACTTGGTTTACTTTTACTCGGTGGTATGTTAGCCCGATTAGAAGTAGAGTCGATACCTAAAGGTTTTATAAAGACAGTAATTATGCTTACTGCATGCCGATTAATAGTCATTCCAATCATAGGGATATTATGGGCGAATAAACTTTATAATATGAATTGGCTTGATAATGATGTCAGTAAATTTATTATGGTCTTGACATGGTCGATGCCAAGTGCTACAGCTCAAGTCTATTTCACAGCTTTCTATTCTCCAGTGGAAGGGAAACACGAACAGATGGACTGTTTATCTATATTCATCTTAATTCAATATGCGATGCTCTTTATTACCTTGTCCTTTGTTGTCACATATACTTTAAAAGTTGATCTTAAGATATGAAAATAATAAGGGTCCGTATTGTAATGACACCCATATAAGATACATATTGTAGCGATATTACATATATTACACATATTACACATTCACTTTAATAGAATTATTTATTTTATCTATATCTTTAATTGCAAGACAACGGTATACATAAAATGAAATAATTATAATGTCTGGAGCTGATAGTTTTAATTCAGCTTTGTAACACAAGGCATGCGCTACCAAAGGTTAATATTATTATCGAAGAATTAAATAAGGGTTGATTGTAAAAAATATATTGAAACACAAACAACCATCAACAAGAAGTTCTTTAAAAATTTAAATAAATATATATATATATATATATATATATAACTGCAACTGCTCTCTCCATAGGTTTTTTTATCTTTTCTTATGATTATGTTTTAAAAAAAGGTTAATTATAATAGATATATATATTTATATATGTCATGTCATATAAAATTATATTTATAATGAGAATAAATATAAGATAAATGAGAATGAGATGGAGAAAAATAAAAAGTTAGTGAATTTCTTCTTCGATTTCTCGTATTTGAAATGGAACACACACTGATTTACAAACAGCAACAAGCTTAAGCTAGAGATGGTAGGTTAGCAGTGTCGATAGAACGGTTCTTTTCGACAGTGTTTTGTGGGCTCTTCTTACCACCACGTCTAGCGTTCTTACCGAAGTTTCTGTTGTTGTTTCTGTCACCAGATCTGTTGTCAGATCTTCTGCCCTTTGGAACGGCATCGGAGAAAGTAGCATCGAAGTCTAGGAAGTTCTTAGCCTTTTGTTGCTTGGACTTGACGGTCTTAACCTTGGTAGCTGGAACGTAAACTTCTTCTTCCTTGAAGAATAATTCAGCGTTTTCTAGCTTGTTGGTAGCCTTAGCTTCAACAGACTTGTTCAAAGAAGCGGTTTGTTGACTTTGTAAGTAAGCTTCTAGAGTCATCTTGTTACTCTCCACAGCCTTTTCTTCAGCATCTTCAGCAAGTTCAGCATCAGCATCGGCTTCAGCAGCAGCTTCAGTGTCTAATTCGTCTTTGTTGTTACCCCAACCTTGGTTGATCTTCTTTTGGGTGTCGGTCTTACCAGATCTGGAGTGACGGTCAGTAGCTCTTCTGGTGTTTGGTCTTCTTTCAGAAGCAGAACCAGAGACATCTCTAGTTCTGTTCTTTTGTCTACCAGCAGACTTGTCCTTGATAGCACCATCGTTACCAGTTGGCTTAGCTCTTGGCTTTCTAGCTCTGGATGGGTCAGCAGATGGTGGTGGGACGTCAGCCTTCTTAGAAGAAGTGGTCTTTCTGACTAGTTCCTTTAGAGGTGGAACGACAGTGGCATTTGGGTCCTCAATATCGTTACCTAATAGGTCAAATGGGTTAGACATTTTGTAATATTATATTTACTTAAGTTGTAAGTGTGTGTGCTTGGCCTTTTAATAAAAGAAGAATTTATAAAATACAATTGCAAGAAAGAATGAACTTAAAAGTTGATTAAAGATTAGTTTATAACAAGATAAAGACTGTTAAGTAAGGAAACTTAAAGTAGAATATACAAAAGAAGTGAAATTTTGTCAAGAAGGAAAGAAAAATAATGCTAAGATAAAATGCAAAAAAAAAAAGAGTGTGGACGACAACGACCTAAAATGCAAATAACTCTAACAGAAAATGCGTGTAACGGAAAGAAAGGGAGAGGAAAATTTAAGGAAGGGAAAGCTATAGAAAATTTTTTGGTGGAAAAGCCTAACATTAGCATATTCTTCCAGCCTAAAATGAACGAATTAATAAATTTCAGTGAAGTGAAAAATTTTGAGCGTAAAGTTCAACTCTTTCACGTATTAGCCAAAATTCATAACAATGATTTTACTAGGTAAACCATACTATGCGGGTTTTTGTGTGCTGGGCTCCCCTAGTTAAGCAACAACAACTACCAGTCACTACGGTCAATCTACAGAATTCGTTTTTTGCAAAGAGAAAGAGAGAGACAAAACAGATGCTTGAAGCTAAACATTATAATTCCAGTTCTCATGCCTGCGACAGTTTCTGTGAATATTTGAAAGTGAACGGTAGAGTGGATAGCATTGAATTAATTTACTGTTGCAGTGTTGCTTGAATGGAAAGCTAAACAGAGAGCAAAAGAATCTCCAGAAGGAGAGAATAGTGCTGAAAGAAAGAAGGTCTGCCTACATTCAGCCTAGTGTTTCATCTTTTACCAGGATGATGATTAGTGTTGTCCAGAACGGTCTCTAAGCGAAATTTTTCACCGGCAAACTTGAGCAGAAAGAAAGGGGTGGGAATGGGTTCCCTTTTTTTTTTTGTGCGTCGGTGAAAATATGGGAACGTCTGTCGTGACAAAACAGATACACAAGTCATGTGACTACATATCGCTTTACACGAAATAATTTCAACCACACATCAATTCTAAGAAAAATGTGTAGAGGCACGTGCCCAAAAATGTAAAGAATTATTTTTAGTAATTCTACGTATTCGCAGGCTAAGAGAGAGAATGCTAATAGTGTTAAAATAGGACCGAAATAATAAAACTTCAAGATTATCTTCTTCTTCTGTTGATCATCCTCTCCGATTGAGTCCTAGATATACCAAGTAGTAGAAGCACGTTTTGTTTATTTTGAATCAATAATGCGATTACATCTCTCTTATTAACCTCGTGGTCAACCTGGTGTTCTACACACTCTCTCTTGTAGTCAAAAGCTAGAGTTAGATATAAAATATAAGAAAGTCCGCGTTTATTTTAAATTTTTTATTTTCTTGCATAATATTATTTTTCCTTCTCTCTGTCCATCTCCGTAGAGTTTTTGTTTCCTCTGTTTAAGCAACTTTTACGTTTTTTTGTTCGTTGTCCTATCTAGGAAGACAAGGTGTGACACAATCAATCACCAGATCCTCCTATTCCCATTTCATCGGGAAACATGGTCAACTAAATTGAGCCTTTTCATTAGAAGGATATTTCTTTGTAATCACTTACTTTCATGTTCGGTTGTTGTTTTTATTCCAGTATGTACTTAAATACTTCTGTTAGTTATCCAAAGGAGCATTAGACTACTAAATGTCACGAATTACTTACTTACTGCGTGCATCTATCCGCAATATTTGCTATTCGATATATTTATGTATTTATATAAAAATATAATATTATTATGGTTATTGTTATTTTTATATTAAATTATTAAATTGTAATAGTATCAATATTCGACAAGAAATTAAGACGCACGTTTCTGTAATTTTATTTTATTTTATTTCTTAACTAGTAGTAACATGAGTAATCTTATTACGTGTATTATTTAATTTTGTTTGCAAGTCCTTGTGATCAATATTAACATTCATTTTGTCTTTTATGTTATCCATATATAAAGTAATTAAGATTTTCTTGTTCATTCTTAACCTTGTTTTTCAAATAATTATTTATAAGTATCACTATGATTTTGATTATACAATCATATACTCAGAGGTACCAGTTTTCATACCTACTCTTCCAGTAAAAAAAAAAATAAAACAGAACAAAAAAGTAGGAATAATGTCACCAAATAATAGTAATAATTGTACAATTGCGTCAGAATTTTCAGCAGCTGAAAAAAAAGTTACAGCTGAAAAACTGGCTAATATGTTACTATTAGAAGGCCCCATGCCAGTTAGAGATATTATAAAAGGTTTAATTAAAGATATTCCATTAGTTAAAGAGTTTTCGCCTTCTAAACAGAGGAGAGTTATAATGAGAATCATGGCAAAAGGTGATATTGGAAGAAGTATAATTTTTAAAAAAGTAGGATGGGGTCGATGGTCTGCAAAGGAAGTATTAAAATCTGAATTCGAAACACAAAGAGCTTTAACTAATGACTTTAATTCTAATTTTATTGAAAGTTCGTTACATAAAAAAACATATATTCAAATACTTGATTCTAATGATGTCGACGAAAATGCACTTACCTCAGATAATGAAGATGATGACTCAGATATCAATGATAATTTAAGATTAGCAAAAGTTAATCATCATATGAAAAGATCAAGAAGATATAGTATCTCATTAAAATCAAGATCAAGAGTCAATTCAATTACTGAGGAACCACAATTCATAAATTCAAGAGTTAACAAAAATTCTACTTTCTTATTAGGTGCTAATGCAAAAAGAAGAAAAAGTTCAGTGGTTCTTACAAGTCCACACTGGAGAAATAATTTTCAATTTAATCAAGGTAGTAATAAACTCAATAGTGACTCTGCTTTGATATCCGATAACGAAATTTTAAATAATGATAATGATAGTGACACGGTATTTCAGGAAGAAAAGAACTATATTCACCAACCTCGCTATTTGCCAAAACTAAAACCAATCCCAATTGGGAACAATTTCTCTACTGTCCCGCAAATGATCCCTTCTTATAATTTAGAAGTAAAAAACCCTACCTATGATTCCATATCAAACTCACCTGTTACCGATATATTGAGTAACCAAATAAATTTATCAACTAATCAATACGTCATTACTCATAGTAATTTACCTCAGAAAAGAAAAAATTTCAAAAGTAGTGAAGCAATTAATGAATCCTCCATAAGGTCAACTCTGGATCCAATTGTAGATGGCGCCACTGTCGAAGTATCCTCGTCTTCCGATACAGAAGATGAAGATTGGGAGTCAATAGGTGCCTTGTCCTTAAGGTCATCAAGTTATACCCTCCTCTCGAAACAAAATCAGAGAAGAAATAGTAGGCCATTTCATAATTCTCATGACGATACCAACGTAGCTACGTTATTACTAAGTTTAAAATCGTAAAAAGGATATACTATACCTACAATTTTAAAACAATAGATAATGTGTTTTATATTATTATCATTCATTATTTAATTTAACTATAAATATACACCCTATAGAAAGATAAAAAATCAACCAATATCGGAACATCTTTTTCAAAATCTGTCACTGATACTTCTATTTTGATATATTTACTTTTAACGATCGGAATATCATGGCATCAATAAGTGCTGTAATAATGAGGATACTTTTATTAAATAATACCACACTAAAATAACTGTGATTAAGATAATAATATAGTTTAGTCAACTATATCTGTCGAGTCAGGAATTTCTTCTTCTTCTTCTTCTATAACGGTTGGACGTTCTTCTTCGTTCCCCTCATTTTGTAATTGTTGTTGATAATCTTGTTTAATGTTGTTGAAATCATCCTCATTTTCAAGAACTGCTCTAACACCAATGATATCTGCCTCATTAAATAATTCCAAAATTCTTTCAGCCTCATCTATTTGAATCGTTTCAAACACCTTGTTTACAGCATCTAAATTCTGAGTCTTCAAAGCCTCTTGCATATCCTTGGGTATTTTATTAAATGCCTCACATTTTTGCATCTCATCTTTATCTTTAGAATTAAAATCTGGTAGGACCACCTCTAATTCAGCAGAGTCATCCAGTGACTTTAACTGAATAGTTTCAACACCTTCCACTTCTCCTTCTTCACTTTCTTCAGTTTGCTCTTGCTTAATGATCTCTGAACGATTCTTAACATGCTCGTATTTAGTCTTCACACTTTCAAGGAAGGATTCTTTACCCTTGCTATTGGCTGGATTGAAAATAATTTTACCAAAAAACATGTTAATAACTTCTTCCATTTCTTGAACCCTTAAAAATGGTATCTTCTTCATATCGTATATTTCGCGGATATAACTTAGAATTTCAGATTGATGGATAATTTGGTAAGTCATAGGAGAATTTTTGTCTTCCATTTGATATTCGAATGACTTCATCATCAAAGCATCCTTCTGTTGTCCAGAGATAATTTGCATATTTTTCAATAAAAACTCTTGTGACATTTTGTAATTATTGTATGGAATCTTAGTACCAAAAGCCTCAGTTCCAGGAGCCAATTTTAACATATCCTTCTCATCAGTATATTCAATAAATTGTAAAGGAGCATCAATTTTTAGACTCTTAGGCAATTCATCTTTTGGTTGTCCGTTTGCTTTCAAGTTGATCGATTCCATTGCATCATTTATTTTTTTGGTATCTTTATCAGTACTAACAGCATCTACTTTAGGATTCATAAAACCACTATCAAAACCTGTATGAATATCTTCTGAAGATATATGTAGTTCTTTCTCATGATATAATTCCTTTAATTTTGTTTTAGCTTCTGCAGTGACTTTGTCAATTTTATTTCTGTGTTGAAGAACAAGCTCCTTGATCACTTTTGCATCACTTGGATCCCTTTTTTCCTTAAGAGCATCCCTTTTCAATTGTTCAAATAAGTCAACAACCATTTCATTATATGTAGCAATGTCAGGATCAACATTATCTCCTGTTGATTTTTCATTCTTATCAAAGTGCTCATTAAGGAACTTTTCAACCTTAGGTAAATCAGCCAACTGTCCTAAATTTCCATCTGGCTCAGTGTATGTACTTAATAATTTATCAACACGTTTATTTAGGTTTGTGTACATATCCATTTGAGTCTCCAAATTTTTGATGTCTTGCGTTCTTTTCATCCTTTCCTCATGTATGCTTTGTTGTTTCCATCTGATAAATGACTTCTTGTCAACATTTGGATGAACTTCAACATCAGAGTCATCTGATAATTCGATCTTGTCCCACTTGGAATAATCGACAACCATTTCTTTTTCTTGTCTTTCTTTAAAAGTGTTTTTGTAGTGTTATTTGCTTAAGACTACCTGTACCAGAACTATTAAAAATCTTGTAAACTCCTTTTTATGTAAACAAAGTGTGGAAGTTTCAAATTAGTCCCGCTGTGAATCTTTATAAGTTTGCTCTATTTCTTATAACTGTCCTTAATTTTGTTGAATTCAAGTTTCTGTTATTTTTATTTTTTGCCTCTCTCTCTCAGTATAAAAAAAGTGTAGATTAGCAGAGTTTACAGAATTCTGCATAGTCAAAATCAAATACCATACAAAGTTCATTGATATCAATAAATAAATATATATAAATAATTTGTAAAACTGTTCAACTGGAATAAAATTTAATACAATTAATAATATACCCTCTTATATTAACGTGAATTCTGTCAACACAAGTAAACATTGTAAGAAATCAGATGACATATATACCTATACATATATAAATACATACCTACTCATTGTGATGAGGTCCCATCGTTCATATAATATATGCAGGTCCCATGTGTACCCATTTACTTGAAGTAATTAATGATAGAAATCGGGACGTCCTATATTCAAACCATATTCTTGTACAGCACTACTTAGATCGTCTACTGTCAGTACGACTTTACTTGCCGTTGTCTTTTCATTTTGTTGTTGTTGCTGTTGCGTTATTTGCTGCTGGCCTGGTTGTTGTTGGCCTTGCATTAGCTGTCGAGCTCTCGCTTGTGCATTATTTGCATTACTTACTGCAACACTTGATCTAATTCTGGAATATTCATATGCATCATTTGCAATGTCACTTATAAATTTTTGTGTGGCAAGAGCCAACAATCTTTTCACTCTCAGATCAGTACAATCGAAACCATTCTTTCTCAAGTAGTATTCAGTAACTGCATCTGGAATAATAGGAGCATTATCATCCATTAACTCTAATATCTCTTCCAAAGTTTTATCCTTTCTAGTAAATTCAGGTATTTCAAACAATTTTCCTACACCATTATCGATTCTCTTTTTGTCATGTTCATCATCTTCATTATCCTCATCTTCACTTACCCCATCATTGGATACACTACCAACTCCCGTTGATGGAAAGACGACAGGTCCTTCTTCATTATCATTGAATTCATCCATTTCTTCATCCTGGTCCATTTCCAGTTTACTATTGAAGTCGCCCTCAACAGGAGGAACATTTGTATTATTCTCTGTTTCACTCATTTCAACGTTTATTATTATGGGAATATTATATTTTAGTATCCTTAACAACCTTGATAAATGTGTCAAAGCTATTTTCTTTGTACCTTTTAATTTTCTTAAATATTGCTTATTGTATGTATATTTATTTACATTTCTTCACTTCAAACTATTTTCGGGCTCGCTTTTAATGGTTAACTTCATCTGTCTTCGCTGTTAGTTGATTAAATAAAAATGAATAGTCTACTTTATGAATCACCAAAATTTGTACAATAGAAAAGGGAACAAAACCTACCTGCTCATACACACGCAATAGCAATTATTAAGAAGGGGTTAAACACTCAATTGCCATCAATCTTTAGAGTAACCTCACAATCTCTCACAATCAGCAGACTAATATATTATCAATTTTAGTATATGAGTTCATTGCATTTAAACGAGGAGACACTAGAAGATTTCTACAATCTGAAAACTTTGGATCCACAAACGTCGTGGAAGGATGATTCAAACTATGTATTCGACTTAAACAAATGGAATAATGTGGTGCCTGACTCTGACAATTCTTATGATGTGTTAAAAGATCTTATATCACAACAAAAGAGATTTAACGAACAAAAAAATTCAACTGCTTCTAGGGCCCAGACACAAGATCATATAAGGGATCCGTTAAATAATGAATATATTACCAATACATTACAACAATTGGATATTAAAAAAGATAACGATATTGCAACATATATGATCAACGATAAAAAGTTCGTTGTCAATAAATTTTTAAGAGATGTGCATAACAAGGATACCTTTGAGGATTTAAATCAATCTCTCAACAATTTAGATTCTATTATTGAAGATCAATCACATGATTTAAAGTCTCTCGTTCAAGATAACTTCACAAGTTATGTTAAGATAAAAAACAGATTGGATAAAATTTACAATCAATTTGCACAGAATGTTAACGAAAATAATGAACAAGATAATGATAACCTTAATATTAGCCAACTTGGAGAAAAAGTGGATGAATCTATTAGAATTACAAATATGAAATTAAAACCTATTATGGATACTTCTACTAAAATGTCTAATTTTAAGATGACAAAACAATTCATTGAAGATAATAAACAATTTTTTGATCTTCCAAAAACATTAAAAAGGTGTTTAGAGAAAAAGGATTTCTCAAGTTTTATTTATAACTATTCCAAGGGTCAGGAAATGATGCAGAAATTCAAATTATTCGGTAACTTAAATACCAAATCACAATCTGAAAACGTAAGTAATGACAAAGCAGATTCTATTGGCCAATCAAATAAAGCACCGAAAGTAATAGAGTTGATATGGAACCAAGTAGAAAGTACAATTGATAGCTATAGAAAAGAAACCTGGGAAAGCTTATTAACAAATTCTGGTTCAATTTCCATGGAACCACAAGAAATTTTCTTACCAATGATATCGAAATTATTGGATCTCAAAGAAGAAAACAATCCAATTATAAAATGGTTTGATTTTTATTGTGACAATTTCGAACAGGAGTTGAACAAGATGTCTGATCATCTCTTAGTAAAAATTGTCGAGGCCCAGAAAAGAATTTTGCATATTGGTATTGATGACAGCGATGATATCGATGGCGTTAATCTATCTTATTATCTTTCCATTGACAAATTGTTTAGACCGATAGTATACTCTTCTTTAAAAAATGACCATAGAGAAGGCTCGAACAACAACATATATGACTCGTATATTAATAATAGTACTGAAAGCGTGGTTAGTAAATCAAATGACATATCATCTAATAACAATATCACAGCCTACCATGGCCTAACAGATACTTCAGTTATTGTTGAAATGTGGCTCTTAATATTACGTTACATCAAAGAATTCGAGGATATCTCAAACAAGTTTGTTCAATTTTGGCAACACACGGAAAATTTCCTAGATGGAACATATCAAAATGTTATAATCAATGATAAGAAGAAAGAAAATATTTTAATCGGTGACAACAGAACGATTGATAACTTCAGAAGAATTTTGACTTTATCAAAGGAAGACATCAACGTGATAAAAACAAAAGGTGACAATTTTATCAGATTAATTTTCAAAAAAATGTTATATTTCTTCCAATCATCCCAGACTTCCCTATCAAATTTCACAACTGGAGGTTCTGTTTCATCTAATGGCCCAAACACAACTAAGGTTGAAAAGGACTCTGGTTCTCCACTCGATTATGGATTCGTACCCCCAAGAGCAAATGGTCTAGGGTGTGTAAGATATTTACTTTTGATATTCGAACCCTTTTTAAAATTTACCACACAACTGGCTCAGTTAGGTATCAGCACAAATACGGTTGATATGGCCAGAGAGTTAGTATCCTTGGCTATAGACCGAAGTATTGGTGCAATCTCGTCCACCAAGTTAAGAGATATATCTAACTTCTACAAACTTGAGGACTGGGAAGTTTACAAATCAGTTACAGAAGAGACAGATGATCTAAATTCAACAAACTTAATAGAATATGGCGTTACTCAATTCCCAGAAATTGTACTTATAGTACAACAATACAGTATCAAGGTGTTGAGAAGCTTTTTATTTTCGTTTGAAAAACTTCCCATTATTAATGGTATTTCAATAGTTAATTACCCATCTAAACAGCTTTTAACTGGGATTGAAGTCCAACAGATAATATCAATGGAAGCAGTATTAGAAGCTATCCTGAAGAATGCTGCGAAAGATAAGGATAACCCCAGAAATGCTCATACTATCTTAACATTAACCAACTTACAATATATAAGAGAATTTACTTTCCCAACAATCCTCAGATATTTTGATGAGTCCTTTGAGTGGAGTTTGAGCTCCAAACCACTTGAAATTTTCAATCTTCTAGGTAAGATGGAATCTTCAATCTTTGGGAACTATTTGTCTGATTTGAAAATTACACTAAGAAATGTACTGGAAGAGAGATTCCATCAAATTAGTTGGTCAAACTATTCGTCAAACTCATTTAGGGTCAACGACTATATTATTGAGGTTTTAATGTTACTGATTAATGTACATAGTGAATGCTTTAGAATTGGGCCTCAATTAATCAACCGTATAATCAAGGAAACCCAAGTCTTCATTTCCAGATACTTGTTCGAATCATTCAAACCTTTTATTGGCAATTTATCTTCCGATGGTTTATTACAGATGACTGTGGATATTAAATTCTTTGAGAAAGTACTGGGTTCTTATCTAGAAAAGGATACGGAAGTCACCTTAAATGCTTGTCTACAAAACTGTTTCCAAAACAACTTAGATAGACTTGAAAGATGTATTTCTGAAACTGAACCAATTGTAGATTCTAACTTAGAAAGAACTCGGATACAATTTGCCGCTTTCAACTAGTATGTTTAGTTCTATTATGAATTTAAATGCAATTTCCTCACATAAGCAACACTTTTTGTACTATTGTATATATTCCTATGTATATATATGTATAATTTATCGAATAATTATGTTTAATGAAAATCTTGAAGAAATGCTTTACTGACTATAGTACATATAATTTAAGAGTAATGTTCACCATGCTTTCTTAAAGTCGTAGTGGAATACAATGGGTAAATGTTTCCTTCTTCCACTGTGATATCGCTGTCAGTTTTCAATTTGCTAACACATGCATCTAATTGGTTAGAACGTTCTTCATTTAATACAAAAGTATCATCCGTTTGATTGTACTTTACAAATTTTATAAAGTCTTTTCCGTTAGAATCTCTGTTATCTAGAGAAACGACGATTTCATTATTGTAAGCATTATCGAGAGATATAATGTTATAAGGTAGTTCCAAAGTCATACTTTCAGATATCTTTTTATTTTCCACATCAACTTTGGTAATGAAAAGAATCTTAGTAGCCTCTACAAAAAATGCAACGTAAGGTATATCTGAGAAGGAGATGATCTTAGAGACTGCATATTCAATAACATCGTTTGACTCGTTTTGGAATCTGCTTGGAGCCAGATGCTTATCAGTCAAATATGGTTTAATCATATCACTGTAGTTAAATTCGGACAACTTCTTACCTAATTCCCAATCCCATAAATATATAAAATCATCACCACCTGCACTAAACAACCATTCAGAATTCCATTGCGGGGAACAAATGGATGATACAAATTGAGAATGGCCAAACAACCATTTGTCAACTATGAATGACTGTGGGAAATGTGATACTTTAATATGTTCGTCTCTATCCGATGTAATAATAAATTTCTTACCATGAGAATCTGTTTTAAATAGGACATCTGTCAACATAGAGACATGACCTAGAATTGGGTCTAATTCATCATTAATATCCTTTAATGGTTCACCGTCTGTTGGAATGGAGTAGACATCACCAAATTTATCTGCCATAACAACAGTCTTCCCATCATCACTAATAGTAATAGAATTTGGTCTTTTTGGGAATGGCTGTCTTTTTACCAATTGTAAACAATTTGTGTCATTGTTGAGATCAATATTAAAAACTAAGACAGACTTATCAGAGTCTGCACAGGAAAGAAGTTTACTGCCATCCTTGGAGATTAGCAGATTTCTAATACAGGAATATACTGGAGGTGCTCCAGGACCTGGAACAGGTATCTTAGCCTCAGTTTTTTTCTTTTGAACAATAACGTTACCTTCATTATCCTTTTGTTTCTTTGCATTTTCATTAAGTTGTCTATCTTGTTCTTTAGTGACCTTATTCTTAATAGACTCAGTTCTATCAAATTCATCAACCCATTTACCTATCAATTTGTAACTACCTGAATCTTCCCTCTTGAACCCTAGAATAACATTTTTTATGACAGCAAAAATTACTGAACTATCATCAAGAGCAGCAACAGTTTGAACAGGGTGAATAATGCTCATCTTTTCCAATTATCTTATACGGTCTTAGAAGTCAAAAATAACTCCCTATATGATCATTACAACCAATTTAAATATACCTCATCACCTTCCCAAAATTCATCTATGATTTAAAAAACCAAAATTTTTCAAAATTTTTCAAAATTTTCGTTTTTTTCGATCTAAAAATTGTCAGGTCGGGGCCCACAGGAAAAAAAAGACATTGAGCCCTACATTAGGGTTCAGAACCTGAAATAATTATAATTAGCGACTTTCTCGTTTAATGACAAGAGTAATCTGTCATTACTAGGACAACGTCAAATGATAAAAGGGGGAATAGATAAAGAAAGAGAAAGAGAGGTGCATAGTCAATTACGACTATTCAGAAATTAATCAAGGCAAAAAGTTCACGTTGCAAGCTCTGTATGCGTTTGAGAGTTATCGATTTGAAGACGTATTATTTTTAAATTCGATAGAGATCAAAACGGTTATTGATACTCCCTTTTAATTTTTCAATTGTCAGATTGAAGTTAACTTTTTAGAAAATGTCTGATTTGATTGAACTCCAAAGAAAATATCTTCTGGATACTCTAAACAGTATTCAGACTCCACATAACATCAAATTTTTGGTCATTGACGAGTATACAGGCACTTTGTTTGAGTCCCTGTTTGTTTCTGCAAATGATCTGCTTAACTACGTGACAAGCATTGAAAAAATCGACTCTCGAGGAAGAAAAGGTCAACTTAGTGTTGAGGTCATCTATATGTTACAACCTACCAAGTATAATATCAATTGCATATCAGCTGATTTTTATAATTCTGATAGAAAATACTCCAGGGCCCATATTCGTTTCTTACCTGGGATGGAAAATCACATAATGAATTTTTTGAGAGATAAAAAGACTTTACAACCTTTCTTAGCTTCTGTCAATGAAATTAAACTGGCATTTGCCCCAAATGAAACACAATTTTTCCAAACAATGGGTATCGATAAACCTTTCCAAATTTTTTACAACAAAAATTGTGTAGAATTGATCGAAAAAAATATTAATAGAACTATTGAATCTTTGATCAATATATGCATTGTTACAGGTGAATATCCTATCATAAGATATGCAAAGGCTCTACCACACGAAGTTCAGTTGTCTCCAGCTACTAGATTAGCAGGAAAACTGGCAGTCCAATTCCAAGAAGCTCTAGATTCTTATGTACGTGATCATCAAGATTTCCCTCCACCATCCACAAGACCGAGAGCCATATTTATTATTACTGAAAGATCTTTAGACCAATTTGCTCCTATATTACATGATTTCAATTATCAGGCCATGGCTTACGATTTGATATCGGATATCGATAGAGAGGATGTGTATCATTATAAAGCTGAAAATGAGGCTGGAGAACTCGAAGAAAAATCTTCCAAGTTGGCTGACCTAATCGATCCCGATTGGATCGATCTAAAACATCTTCATATTATAGATGCCAATGAACAATTAAGTGGGAAGATTAAAGAATTAATAGCGAAGAATCCGTTATTAGTAGATAGATCTAAAGTGAAAAATACTACCGATTTATTAAGTGTTGTTGCACATTTAAAGGATTTTGATGAAGATAGAAGAAGAATCATGCTTCATAAAATTTTGATTGAAGCATGCCTAACTATCAACCAAGAAAGACAGTTGACAACCATTGCCGAGGTTGAACAGAACCTTGCTGGGTTCGGGTTGAATATAGATGGTGAGAAATGTAAACATATTATAGACACAGTTCTAATGACTCTTTTAACTAAAGAATGTAATATCACAGATAAAGTTCGTTTATTGATTGCATATGCACTATACAGAGGTGGTCTTATAGAATCAGATTTCTTGAAACTTTTAAGTTTTATAGGGGTGAGAGAAGATCATGAATTCTTTTCTCATTTCATGATGTTATTCAAGAATTTTGACAATCTGGGATTTAAATTAGTCAAAGAAAATGCCCGTGACAAACCATTCCATAAAACGTGGTTCCATGACACAATTGTAAAGGATCCAAATATCTATGTTACATCGAGATATGTGCCGGCTGTCGGTAATATTCTTTCAAAAGTCATAGCAAATCCTCTTTTATTAAGTGAAGAAGAATTTCCATATGTTAAGGATAAGCCTATCGATTTGTTAGATGACGATGAAAGGGAAGCTGTGGGTGCTGCAGCCACAGCACAATCTTCCTCTTCATTAAGGAACTCGCGACACAAAGCAGCTTGGTCCAGAAATGGTAACTCATTAAGGAAGGAAGGTCCAAGACAAAGATTTTTCTATTACGTTCTCGGGGGTATAACATATCCTGAAATTAGAGCAGCATATGAACAATCCAACTTAAAGAACAAGGACGTTTTTATTGGTAGCGATGGGATTTTGAAACCTGTCTCGTTCCTAAGAAGTGTCGAGAACTTGACCCAACCAAGAGAAGTATTACATTTAAATGATGATAGAAAAGTTAAAGATGAAATTCCAAGTTTCTTGATGGGTAGTAATACAAACGCACCCGTTTCTCATGTACATAATGCCTCACAATACGAGATGAAGAAGAAAATGGTCCCAGTAGTTCAACCACAGCCAGTTGAGGAAAATGCAGAGAAACATAAGAAACGTAGTAAGTTCAAAAAGTTCTTAAAAAGGGAGAAATAGTAACATTAGCGCACTATTATTGGATAACGTTTAAGTAAAATAATTTAATTAGCATTGATCAGACACATCAATCATTTGTTTTATAATGTTTCAACAACTTGTAAATGAATGGTATATTTGCATTATAAGATAATATTTTCTTTTTGTATATGAAATAGATAAATATTTGGCTATTAAGCCGTTTTTTGTATTAGTAAAGGTTCGTTATAACATTTGATGGTATCTGAAGATGTAACTAGGTCGTATTGACTATGATTTGTATATTTTAGTCTTTTTTAAGAATGACTTAAATTTCATTTAACAATTTTCTTCATAAAGTCTTGATGATAGGTTGATTGTGTGATGTTATTTACGTAACTATCCTTATCTTCATCTTTTTTATCATCTTTCCTTCTAGAAAATGTTGTTTTTGACCTCCAGCCCTTTTTAACTTGGTTCGTTTGTGATTTACTCTGTATACTACCAGATTCTTGCTTCTTCTTAATATGCTCTACTTTCTCATGTTTAAGTTCTCGAAGAAGTAACTCCTTTTCATTTGTTGCTTCTGCAATTTCCTTACCTAAATCATCGCTTCCATTATCCCTTTCTACTTTTCTTTTTTCTTCTACAACAATATTATTACTTTTATTGCTGGGACTCAGAAGCCTCTCGTCTGTTATATGCTGCCTATATTTTAGGGTTTTATGCCCTGGTTGTAATCTTGCATGCTCAATGGATGTGGATGAATAACCCGCTCCCTTTGCACCACTTCTAGCTTCTAATTGTGGTCTATGTGAAGTACTCATTTGTATAATTTGTCCTGACTTAGTTATACCCTGAAACCTGGTCCTATGTATCTCTCAAAGAAATTTCTCTTTAAGAGCATCCTTTAGCTCATCGCCTATTTATCCCATCTATATATAACTTCTTGCATCAATTAATATTTTTTTTTCAAATTTTGCCCTTGTCTGCACAGAAGCGTATATAATTAAATTTCAACACCAAAGGAACAATGTTAAAACGACTACAACATAGAGTACTATTGACACGTTATTCTGTTGAACTATATTATATAGATTGTTTATCAGGAAAAACAAGATCAACTGTGTTTAAGAAATCATATTGATATTTTTACAAGATAAAAGTTATTTTATTTATTTCAAACGAGCAAGGAAAGCACTAGGTACAATTTAAAATATGACAAGTACGACGAATGGTACACTTCAACCAAATGGTATACCCACAAGTGAAGAAGAATCGCGACCTTTGGCAAAAATATTAACAAATGAGCATATACCAGACTCCGAGTTAAGTGATGATGGGAGTGAGACGTCGTTGGTTGGCTATATATCAATAAGGGATTTTGCATATGAAGAATCAAACCCATTACACTATGGATATTATGATGATGGTGCAGAAGAAACAGAAGATATAACAGATGTAGGTGGGTACACAGGAGACGATTCGTATACAAATGAATACGAAGGTGAAGATGAAGATGGCAAAGAATCTGTAGATAGACGACAAAGCGTGATACTGCCGAATGAGTACATTGTAAATAAAAGAGCGGTTGCGTTATACAGTTTTCAACCAGAAAATGACAACGAACTGGGGTTCAATGAAGGGGATACATTATTTATAAGTTACAGACATGGACAAGGTTGGTTGGTTGCCGAGAATCAAGAGAGGAATAAAACAGGATTGGTACCCGAAGAGTTTGTATCGTTTGTCGAACCAAGTCAAGAAGACGTAGATGAGGATAACACTTTAGCACGTCCATTCTATCTAACACAATTTATAACAAATGGACTATGCCCTTCTCAGGATGATACTGACGGAGAAGATAACATAGAAGATAATGATGAAGATTGGGAAGATATTGATTATTTGGAATCAAACTTAAAGAAAAATTTAACATTACAAGAAGCAAATACCGGAAATTAAAATTATATTATAAACAATACTCCATAAATAATGAGACTGACGACATATTGTTCTTTTATCTAAGATCGATTATATACCTGTGCATAATAATGGACCATTTAAACCAAACTAGGTAGGTATATATGGATAACATCCCGTCATTACATTTAAATTATTATCTATAATATGATATACAGGGACACCTTACACATTTCAAGTGTCGATACTAAATTTATGTATGGATCATATAAAATGGAATCTTAAAAAATTAATGCATATTGTGTATACTTAGAGTTATGATTATATACGAATAGGATGTAATAATTTATGATTAACAATACATATATTTCTTTTCTTTTAATTACCATCATCTTCAGAAAGGTATTCGATGTCTATTTCTTCATCAATTTCGCCATCTACAGCAACACCTTTCCTCAGTTGTTGTAATTCTTCATCACTGACAGGACCCCCGATTTCACCCAGCAAAGCGACAGTACCAGATACCAATTCATTTGCAACATCATCCTTAGAATCAACATTATCACCGAGTCTCTTAGCAAAACTTAATGCAACTCTTGCTTCTTGTAATGGTTCCGCAATCGCTTCATTTTCTAATTGCAATGGTATTTCCTGTATATGTTGATTGAATTCATAAATATTTTCTGGAGTTAGATCAATGTTGGGGTTTTGTACCTTAAAAGTCTCAATTTTACATATCAGATAATTTGTGAAACCTTCCAGGTAGTAGCCTTCCAAGTTATCTTCATCGATATCTTTAATAGCATTCTCGACTTTTAATGCGACGTCATACAAACCTACTTCCATGCACATCTTAGCCAATGAACTTAACGGTTGTAACATTTCTGCAAACTCCTCGTGAGTTGGTGCGCCGCTATCTAATGCTGCTTTCCCAGCTTCATTCTTCTTTATTTCGAAATACTTCCAAGCTTGCGTGAATGCATTTGTAGCATCACTAAAACGTTGCTGAGAAATTCTAATAGAACCCAAGGTTAACCATGCTTCTGGAGAAGATTCACTAGAAATTTCCATAGCATTTGTAATTAATTGTTCACACTCAGATTCTGCATTAGGTTCCATACATAAATCAGTCATCCATATTTCAATCATGGATAAGAGCCCACTTACAATCTTTTCTATGTGTTCTTTTGTCATCTCCTTGATAATTGAAATATTATCTATACCCTTTCGCATGACATCTAACCCATCTTTACCACCAATAATTTGACCTAAAGTAAAGAATTTATCGCAACCTCCGGAAGTACCTGTTGGATCCATTTCGCAACAGGACACCAAAATTGGGTATGCTTTTTCCAACTGGCCATGTTCCAAGTATGCTTCTGCATAGAGTTGTTTTAGAGCAAGGTTATTACTGTTTTCACTTGACAATGATTTCTTGAAAGGTTTCAATAACTTTAGAGCCCTCTTTGCATCATTCTCACTGAGAGCAATGCGGACATTTTTCAAAGTTTCTTCTAGATTGTTCATCTTAATCGAGTTATATGTTGTTATATTAATGGATTATGGCCAGTTACCGTCGATGGTTTTAGTATATTTTTCGTAAACACCAATTTAAAAGGTTAGCTCGCCAAGATGGCAAGATGTGTATTAGGTAATACTATATGTATTTTTAAGCTACTGTAATCATGCACAATTTCAGCTCATTTACCTCATCGCATCGATTTTCTCGAAACTTAATTAAAAAATTTCTGGTACCACGTGTAAAGTGATATTAATACCACTGCAAATATAATTTTATACAAATGTATTTATGCATTATTTAATAAGTTTATTTATATGACATGTCTACTTAGAGTATATAACCATCGTCATTAGTAGTGATAAAGGAATTTTCAATCATTCCTGAGGTTTTACTCTCTTTTTAACGCTGGCTATTAGGGTCTTTAATTCTTGTAAATCAGTTGATTTGCTACCTGATGCATGCGTTGGTACAATAACAGACTCTTCTCTCGTAATAGCACTTGATGGAGTATGAAAGATACTTGGATTGTGAGTGTCTGGAAGAAGATGCGTACTGTGGAAGGATGTATTGTTACCTACAGAGCTTCCAAACGATGGTATAACATGCGAGTCGTACGATGTATTAGGAACATTTGTACTATGCGACGGTGTTCCGGAAGGAAGTGGTCCATGATGTGATGCAGTTCTTGTGACTCCATTTCTTACCTTTATTGCCAAATGTGACTGTTGCGGTAATGAGTCCGTCGATGCATGTGATGAATACCGCATCTTGGAGCCCATAGGTGTCTTGAATTTACTAGTTTTTGTTTCTGATAGTAATATTGGTAATTTTCTCTTTCTTAACTTCGGAGATGCAGCAATATGCGACTGTAAATGTGCATACGTATTCCCCTCACTAATCTGTCTATTATATGCAATATTTTCTGCCTCGAGCATTATTTTCATCTTTTCATCAATAGATCTTGTTACTGTTAATTGTTTTTCCTGAGAAGTGACACGTTGGTTTCGCTTTTTATTTAGTGACTCATGATATTTCCCTCTGTCAGTCAATTTGTATTGGAATGATTCAGATATTTTTATCAATCCTCTTTCCAAAGAGATATCTGGATTTTTTTCATTAACCTTAACGAATCCAATATTTTCCAAGACACCGCTAAAATTTCTGTCAATCCTATTTAATTTTAAATGTTTTGCAATAGTAGCATCAGATAATTGTGTCTCTGACGATTCCCAATATATCAATAACAAATTAAAATTTGTGTTGGTATTCAAGGTAACACCTGTAATTAGCTTGATAAGATCTTCACCGTCTTGCTTCAATTTCATTTCTAAATCAAAAATACTGTCATCGGTCACACCAGTATTAAAAATGACCAATTGGGTTTCCGTAAAATCAGATGGATTGAATCTTTCGTCAATACATTTAATATTTAAAGTCAAATTGTTATCGCCAACCTGTACAATAGATCCACGATCCTTTAAATTGAATTTATTTAAAATCCACGAGCTTGATACAGTATTCCAAAATTTAGAATAGATAAAGATATCACTAGAGTTCTTCACTTGATGGGGATATTTGGATGCAATTCTATCAAAGTAAAGTTTATTGAGATCAAAGGGTTTCCACAATGATCCTCTTTTCTTAATCAATTCAAGAGAGAACTGATTACTTTCATTAGTAACAGGTGAATACATATCCTTGTTTTTTATCGATGAGTTTAATAAAAAGGAGGAATTACCATTATTAGTTGGGGTATTAAGTAGACGCTTTGATTTATTTAGGGTTGGGACTCCAAGTTGTTTCTCTAAGTTTTGTAGGTCAAGTCTACGTTTTTTCAAATCTTCTTGCCTTTTTTGTCTCTTCGCCAATGATGAACTCCATCTTTTCAAATATGTCCTTTGAAGGTGTTTATTTCTTTGACTATCAGCCTTTGCTTGTAAGAAAACTAGATATATCTTTTCGTGGATGAATGCATCGTAAAGTTCGGCAGTCAGATCATCTAGCATTTCTATTTTGTTATTTCTCATGTTGATACATTCATTCACAACACTGTGACATTTTTGCTGAACAACATTTTTGACAAGGGTGTTTGCAATTGCGACTATTGCCTTGTTTTTCTCGATTTCTTTATTCCTCTGCGTTTCTTCTTCTTGTAGTCTTCTTCTCGTTTCTCTCCTCTCTTCTTCTTTCTTTGCTTCTTCTAATTCTAATTGCTTATTTTTAAGCTCTTTTCTTAATTTTTCATTTTCTATGTTTTCTTTTTTATTATTTTGTGCAAGTATATCATGCTTAGTTGAAATCAATGGCCCAAAAGGTGTTGACTTTGGTTCCAATTTAAATGCATTTTTAGATAGATTCATAGAAGTCTTCGATGTCGAAGGAACATTAACAAAGTCATCGTTTTTGGAAGCCGTGTGATTAAATGAAAAGCTCCCTGATTTTACTGTTTCATTCATGTTTATCGTTGACTCATGATTGTTAACTGATGGAAATGGCCTCGATGGTGATGAACCTGACATTTGTTGGATATTTTTAATGTTATTTTTTAAGGGTTCAACATCCCCAGTCATCTGAGAGAAATTAGCAGGTGTATTATCGGTAGTTATGGTTGGTTGTGACTGTAATTCCTCCTCAATTGTAACGGTATCCTGAAGTTCTCTATTGTCATCCTTTAGCGTGTCAATATTGGGTTTTCCAGAATTGATTATATCAGAGTATGATGTTGCATTTAATTTGTCGTCCACACATGACAAGTAATGATTTCTTAATGGTTTCTTTTCCGGTAAACGATGAGAATGAGCAGTTAAAGATTTGAGATCAACGCCCTCGTCTGAAATATCTATGGTATAATATTGGAAAAATTCTGTTAATTCGTCAAAATTATTAAACATTAATTCTTCAGATATTATACCTGCCGGGATAGGTTTATGTTTTTTGTTCATTGAATGTGACAATGCTTTTACTGCATAGAATCTAATTTCATTCAAATAAATTTCCAAAAAGGATGCTAATAAAAATGGAACCTGTGAAGATTGAATCAACTTAAAATATTGTGAATAAAAATTTAAACAGTTTTCTGTTCTCATATAACCTCTTTCAACAAAGCCTGAGTTAGATATAATTCTTCTAAAACAGATAGCCAATTGGATTAAATCGTTTTGTAAAACTTCTTTGGGCAAATCCTGAATCGCTTTATCATACTGGGGATCTCTTATTTTACTAAGTAACGCATATGCTCTGAATTCTGCCTCATTGGGACAACTACCACCATTTGCACGCACGTCATCATATATTTCTGAAAGCGTAATCAAAGACTTATGTAGTTGCTCTAATTCTTGCTGTAAAGAAAATTCTTCCTGAGACTTAACCATGACATGGATAATAAGCAAATGTATTCTAACAATTCTTTCATTACAATCAACAGCTTCTGGACCACAATAATTTTGATACGTAAAATCTTGTCTTATGGATCTCATTCTGTCCCAAATAAAACCTTCACTATCAGGTAAAGTCTGTAATAGGTTGTCAACCAGGTAATCTAAAGTTTTGACAAGGATATGTGGTGGTCTGACATCTGATGGCAGAGGTGGAGCAGCAGCAGCAGCAGGTCTTGCGAAGACTTTTAAAGCTTTAGATCTCGAAGCCTTTTTATCATCTGGGGTATCCTTCTCATATGAGTAAACTGTATATTCAACGTTTCTTCTAGCTCTTTCAAAAGTAGGACACATATCTAAACATGTCCCTTGGAATATAATTGCATCGTTAAGATCCTTTGCCGAATCTGCTTTATCTACAAGTCCCTTGTCTTCCATTATTGTTCTTTCAGTATCACGCATTTTTTTAAGTTTTTCATAAAGCTCTGTCATATCCTGTATAGACTCTTCAAGGTTTAACATTTTAGTCTGATTTATTCTATCCCAATGATCTTGTTTAAATTTCTTTGGTTTTAATTGAGGTTGCTGAGAAATAAGAAATCTCGGTACTTCACGAGGATTATGTGTACGTTGAGTAAATCCCATTGTAGTTGGATCTTTGAGTAATGAACCCACCTTTAAGACATTTCTATTGTGAGCCATCATGAATTTTTTATGAGTTATTGGATTACTTTCTGTACTTTTCTTCGGACTTAGTTTCTTTTTATTCCTCTTCTGTTTATCCTTTTGAAAGACATTTTGATTTGAAAAGTTCCCTTTATTATTTGTTTGAGTATTACCTTTATTATGGAAAGGATTTTGTTTCGAAGTTGCACCAAAATTGAAACTGCTTGAGGGTATTACTGACCCAAATGAGCTACTCATGATGATGTTGATGCTAGAAGGAAATGTGATAGAGAACTGGTAGGTAATGCAAAGATGGAAAGATGAAATAAATAATAAAAATAGGAAAAACCGTATAATGGTTAACCGTCCCTTAATGAAATGCTACAGGGTTATCAATTGGTAGGTCTTTCTATATGTGATAAACGTATTGTTCAATTTTAAACCCTATCAATTGATAAATTTTCAATTTTAATATTTCGTCGGTTTTCGCCTTAAACTGAAAAAAAAAGCTGAAACCAAAACAAATAATATTAAAAGTTGCAAAACCCAAAAAACAAACAGATAGATATATAATCGGTTGTAGAACGGTCCTCACAAGAGACTACCTAATCAAGTGGTGCTAATGGGTAGATAAAGTTAATGTTAGATATTAATAGGATTGTTATTTTTATAGATATATATGAGTGGAAGATATAAATATATACGTAAGGATATTTTTATTTATTTATTTTGTATGTATCATTAGATCATGTTTCTTGCCAATAAGATTTCAGCGATCAAGACACCAGAACCAGCAGCACCGATAATAGTGTTGTGAGAAAGTACAACCATCTTGAAATCCAATACTGGATCTTCTCTGATTCTACCAACGGAGACACCGTAACCTCTGTCTCTATTACGATCCAATCTAGGTTGTGGTCTGTCTGATTGTTCAAGGACATGAATGGTTTGTTCTGGAGCAGAGTGACATTCCATCTTGTAAGCGTCACAGACGTAGTCTCTTAGACATTGTTTGACTTGTTCAACGGATGGGGCTGGTCTATTCTTGAATTTCAAAGCAATACATTCGGTGTGACCATCAGAGACAGCGACTCTGTTACATTGAGCAGAAACTTTAAGTTCTTCTGGAGTTAATAGTTCAACATGAGATTTATCTGCGGAAACAGAACCTAAAATTTTTTTAGTTTCCCATTCCATTTTATCTTCTTCACCACCAATATATGGAATAATGTTATCTAAGACATCAATACCTGGAACACCTGGAGAGAAACCTGCACCAGAGATAGCTTGTAAAGTAGTAGTAGTCAAAGTATCAATAGGACCAAAGGAATCAACTAAAGGTTTCAAAGGAGCCACAAGACCTGCAGTAGAACAGTTAGAGATACAGACAATGAAACCTGGTCTTTGTTTACCATTTTCCTTAGCGGTATCAAGCTTTTGTTGAATAATATCTAAATGTTCTGGGTTAACAATTGGAACCACTAATGGAACATCTTCTTCTCTTCTATAGTTCTTAGCATTAGAGATAACGGCAATACCTGCTTCAACAAATTCTTTTTCAATTGGACCAGCATATTCAGCATCTAAACCGGAGAAGACAATGTCACAATCTTTGAAATTAGCAGAAGAACAGTCAGAGACAACAATATTTTCAGCAGATTTTGGCATCAAATCAGTTTGTTTCCAGTTAGCAGCATCAATATATTTCTTACCAGCAGATCTTGGAGAAGCACCTAGTACTCTTAATTCGAAATCAGGATGATCAGCTAGTAATAGAATGAAACGTTGACCAACGGAACCAGTAGCACCTAAAACACCAGCGACTTTCTTAGCGGCCATTTTGCAGTATATATATATATATTATTTGTGGATGTAGTAATTTAATATTTTATCTAATTCAAATAAAACTGCTAAAAACATTCCAATCAATAAAAACTGTTATAAAATGTCAAATCTTTAATTTTATGTATCTTTTATATATTGAAAAATGTTAATATTTACAAACCAGTTACATTGAAATGAATGAATACCACCGGCAAATCGACTTACCACTGCGAGTCTTCCACTAGTTTCTCTGTGGGCGATGAGTCAACAACGCAAAATTTTTGGAAGTTTTTCTTAAAGGAAAACCAAAAAACTGCAAAAAAAGCCGTCAGCGGCGGCGATTCCTTTAGCTGAAAAAAATTTCAAACGTCACGTGCAGGAAAATGACATCATCATTATTTATTAGAATTGAATCAACTTTTAATGGGACTATACATGTTATACTAATAGTTTACAATTTTATTATGTATTTGTATGTGTGTGGTATATATAATATTTAGATTATAATTGGATGCATTTTTGTTTACTCGTCAAAAGTAACTTTTTTACCTCCTGTAGCGGAAGTTGTTACTGTTTCTTCACCATGTTCTGTCGTCACAGAAGTAGCAGGAAATTCTTCAACTGTATTAGAAGCAGGGTTAGCAGCACTAGTAGTGGTAGCAACTGGAGTGAAAGAAATTGGTGGTAAACCTTTAAAATCTCTCTGTACTCTTTTCAATTGAGAGATAGCACTTGATAAATTAGTATCTATATTTAACATTGTTACAGAAGTAGCAGATATTTCTTCATTAGTGTCTTGACCATCAATCACAGTTGAAGCACCATTTGTATTAGCTGAATCTATTGATTCCTTTTCAGTAATGAATTTTTCTAAGAAACCGAGTACATCATCCTTTGAAACATGTTGTGCTTTACCGACTTTATGCATCACAATCGGAGTATTTAATGGTGTCGCCACCGTGAAACCTGCTCTTCTAGTACCTTTAAACATAGCTCTCAATATTCTGTTTCGATATGTCTGTGTATTGACCACTAATCCACTAGATCTATTTAGCAAACCTAATATACTGTTCACCTTCAATCTTGTAGTATACTATATATGAAACAAATCTTCTCTTTCAGCTCATCGAAAATTTTCAGGTTTGCGCAACAAAACAAATCTGAAAGAAATAAAAAAAAAAATTAAATTCGAGCAGCCACGTGACTTAACCGTTTCTGAAAAGCACGTGCCACCCTTACCCTCCTTTTCCACATACGAGCATCACTCTCTACGGCCCACGTTCCATGGGGTTCCATTTGCAAAACCCTTTCCCTCGCTGCTGCACAGAGGAAGCCCAGGAACAGCGCCTCGCCAGCTCCTTACCTACCGTAGGCAGTGACAAATCGAACAAAATCTTTTTTAAGTTCTTTGTGTGAATTGGCGGCGCCGCGCTTTCCGTTTTGCTTCGAAAGGGAAATTACAAAATCAATTTTTGGGATAATTTTATTGAGCTACGGATGTTTCTGGCAATATACGTCTTTTTCAACCTTTTTCTCTTCTTCTTTGGGTTCTTCCTCATAGGGGGGGGGCAAAAAAAGATCCATTTTGCTTAATAACGTAAGAATTTATAGAATAAAATGTGAATGGATTATATATAAGAGAAAGGAAAAGGGATAAAAACATAATTTAAAATATATCCTCTTCTTTAGAAAAAAATTTCTTGTAGTATCAATTGAGTTCTATTTCTGTTTTGTATTATATATATTCTTTAATATAACCAATCTACCACAAATCTATATTATATTTATACAAGATGTCCAAGGTTTATTTCGATGTTGAAGCCGATGGCCAAGCTTTAGGCCGTATCACTTTCCAATTGTACAACGACGTTGTCCCAAAGACTACTGAAAACTTCAGAGCTCTATGTACTGGTGAAAAGGGTTTCGGTTACGCTGGTTCTCCATTCCATCGTGTCATTCCAGACTTCATGTTACAAGGTGGTGATTTCACCAGAGGTAATGGTACCGGTGGTAAGTCTATCTACGGTGAAAGATTCCCAGATGAAAACTTCTCCAAGAAGCACACTAAGCCAGGTCTATTATCCATGGCTAACGCTGGTCCAAACACTAACGGTTCTCAATTCTTCATTACTACCGTTCCATGTCCATGGTTAGATGGTAAGCACGTTGTCTTCGGTGAAGTCGTTGACGGTTACGATGTTGTTAAGAAGGTTGAATCTATGGGTTCTCCATCCGGTTCTACCAGAGCTAGAATTGTCGTCGCTAAATCTGGTGAATTATAAATATAATTATTAAATCTTTAGTATTTTATATATTTATATAATTTTAAACTCTTTATTATTCTATCTTTTTACGATATGATCGATTGATTGATTTATTAGTTACCCTCACTTTCAATTTATTTAGTTTTGTTTTTTGCCTCCCAAAATTTTTCAGTTTTCCCCTTTTAGGACGAACGATTGTTATTATTCAACGGTTCTTGCCAGACTTTCAATTTTTTTTTTTTTTTAATTGGAGTCCCTGAGAAGAGAGAGAAAATAGTATATTAGATGAACTAATTTGATCTTTATCTTAAGATACAGTTTTTCTATGGCTTAATACGGTTAAAAGGAAATAAAGTGAAACTAGTAAATTAATAATAAGATGGACTCCCTATCAAAGAAGATACAAAACTTAGGGATTCACGATTTTAGAAATGCAGCAAGATTTGCACAAAATGTTATCGTTCAATATGAACCATATCAAGTTGATGTTCGTAGAGCAACAAATACAGATGCATGGGGTCCAACACCAAAACATTTACAAAAAGTTTTAAGAAATAGATATCAAGTACCGATTTATTTAATCACAGAATATATTTTAAAACGTTTAATTGATCATATTGCTGCAAGACCCAAGAATCTTTATGAAAAAGCACGTAAAGAATATGTTAATTATGGATCAGAATGGCGTGTTGTAATGAAATGTTTGATTGTTTTAGAATATTTAATGTTAAATGTTGATTCTGGTGATGAATTAAATCAAGTTCGTAGTTGTTTAACAACTCATAAACAAATTATTGCTAGACAAGTGGTTCAATATAAGATTGGATTTTCAAATGATGGGAAAATGGAAGTACATGAACGTGGTATTAGAAAGAAGGGTGAATTAATTATACAATATTTAGAAGACTCAAGTTTCTTAAAGAAAGCTCGTTCAGATTCAAAAAAGAATGCATTAAAGATAAGGCAACAGACAGAATCAACAATGTATGAAGCTACTAATGCTTCAAATGCTGCTCATGCTTATAATGCTAATGAAATGGATTTCGATGAAACCGCTAATGGACGTACTTTCAGTGGAGACGATGATGATGATGACTATGAAATTAATTATCGTGGTTCAGATCAACAACAACCTCAACGTCAAAGATCAAAATTGGAAGAACAAAGAAGACAAAGAAGAGAAGTACTCAGAGAAAGAATAAGAAATACTGAACAACAAAGAAAGGATAAAGAAATTGCCAAGCAAAATACAAATGTTCCTGATTTAATCGATTTCGATGCACCAGAACCAACTACTGAAAATGTAGCAACCCCTGCAATAAACGCCAATGATGACGACGACGATGAGTTCGGTGATTTCCAAAGTGATAGTTCTCCAACACCAGCAACAAATAACAATAACAATAATACAGCAAACATGGACGATCTATTAGGTCTTGGTACGTCATCTACTACCCCTGCACAAACTACGACTGCCAAGGATAAAGACCCATTTGCAGACTTGTTTAACAACTCTAAATCATTGATATAGTCCAAGAAGCACTTTACTTATACCATTGTTTGATTCATTGTGTGTATGTTTTCAAGCTTCAAAAGGAATTACAAAAAAATAAAATCAAAATTAAAAATTAAACACTCTATCATTATGTAAATTTATCACTGCCTGCATAGCAATGTATATGAAGCAAAACAATAAACAAAAAAAAAGAAAATTTTGAATAAAAACCAAAGTTTTTTGGTTAGTATATATGTACATCTATATCACTCAATATTATATATCGACAGAATCTAATTCTTTAGTCATTGATTCAACTTCAGCGTCATCTGTATCATCTACAGTGCCCGCTACACCCTGTTCAAACATTTGTTTCCCGGTTAATTTACCATTATGTGCATCTAATCTTCTTAATTTATCTCTTTCATCCAAATGCATTTCTTTTCTAAATTTAGCTCTCCATTCTAAATATGATTCCTTAGTGACAGGTGTACCATTAAATTTTTTCTGTTCTTGAGCTTCACGTCTTTCAATTTCTAATGTATGTTGTTTATCTAATTCATCTAATTGTTCCAAAAACCAATTTTCTGCATTTTCCTTTATCGTTGACAATAAAGCGAAACACATTTGCATTCCAAGTAACATATCAGTATCAATTTGATCACGTATGGTAGAAGTCAATTCATCAACATAATTTTTAAATGAAATATTATCCGCAAGATTTTCAAGTTTACTCAAAACGATATTCCCATGCTCATCGTACTCATCCTCTTGTTCCTCTTCATCCTCATCACTTTCATCATTCAAGGATTCTTCAAATGGAGTAATATGTATAATTGGTGCCATATCAGGATAACTCTCGGGAAATTGGAAAGTTACTTCTAACGAATGTATTTTACTTAAGGACATCAATAAATCATTATCATGTATAGTAGTATCATTCAATTCTAATTTCAAAGTAACACTAAACTTCACATCTGGATAAGTTGCATTCAATACTTCCATTTCATCTGGATATATTGATTCCAATACTTCCAACTCTTGTTCTTGTTCTGCCTGATAATCCATTTCTGATTTTTCTCACTTTTATCTCACTATAATTGCAATATACGGTACGTCTCCTACTCACCTATCAATATATATTTTTATCAACCCATATATAACACACTACCAAATTTTCATATATGCTCTTGTAGTTCTACGTTAATGGATCCTATCCCAGTACCAGTCACTGATGATGACCTTTCCCTACTAACGTTTAACAAAAATTTTTCACGTCACCTCGCAAACCCTGAAAACCAACCCTAGGGTTGTAATCCTCAAACCCTAATTTCTTAACCCTAACCCTAATAAAATCGGGTGTATCTCTCTTTATCAAAAAAAAGGGCGGAGAAAACCCGAAATTTTCACTCTTTTTGTCAATTTCGATTACTAAGAGTGGGAAGAAGGTCAGTTTGTGTCTTCACAGAAACAGAGGAAGACTGTGGAAGGAGGGCGTCAATAATTGCATCGACAACCAAAAACGAGAGAGAGAAAAAACATCTTACAAAATTTAAACTGAAAAAGCATTGAAGACACCCTGATCTGGGTGTAACTACAAAGGCACTTTTTCAACAGTGGTGCAGTTCTTAATGCAAAACCCAGAAAAAGGTAGTACGTACATAATTTTTTATATCTTCATTTTGATAATGCTAAGGGTGGTTGAGGGTGTAGTTTATAATTTATTTCAATCCATATATAAGTAATTCAGTTCAGGAGTTTAGGTAAACTATTTTTACTTTTGGTTTTTATTCTATTCCAAAATATTTATTTGTACTACATTCTTGGCAAATTACGTAGATATATATATATATATATACATCATCGTTGTTGTTATTTATTACCTTATCATTCATCTACACAATCTTCCTACAATACACGTTGCTCCAATGTATCCACAAGCAAGAAATCAAGATTTATTCCAAACAATGAAAGCTGATTCAACTACAACATCATCAATTTTCTCAAATAATGAAATGGATTATGCTTCCCAAGTAAGGGAAATGGAAGAATATTATTTAAAGACTTTATTAACTGAGGATGATGATAATGATGTAGAATATGCTACAAAATTACAATCTTCCAATAATGATGATGTATTTTCTAATGATAGTACATCCACTGGTAGTCCATCTTCCCCCGGGCAAATTGCTAAATTAAACAGCTTTTATAATCCATTTTTGACATCATCCAGTTCTAATCCATATTATAATCGTATTAATATATCAAATGATGTTGCTATTGCTACTAACCAGACAATTCCACGTCCTTTACAAAATACATCTTTAGAAGTTGAAATTAATAATGCTTTTAATCCTGCTGTTTCATCTTTACCTTTAACTACTGAGAATCTACAAAAATTAAGTCAAAATACTCAAATCAATCAACAATTAGCTCAACAACAATTAAAAATGCTACAGACTCAATTTGTTGATACTAGTATCTCTGGTCAACAACAACATAATCATCATCGTCATCACAATCAACAAAATCAATATCCTAAAATTGTACGTAATGATTCTAATGAACAACAAACTAATAAACAACTTTATAAGACTGAATTATGTGAGTCGTTTACTACTAAGGGTCATTGCAAATATGGTGGGAAATGTCAATTTGCACATGGTTTAGAAGAATTGAAGTTAAAAGAACGTCGCAGTAATTTTAGAACAAAACCTTGTGTCAATTGGGCTAAATTAGGATATTGCCCATATGGGAAACGTTGTTGTTTTAAACATGGTAGTGACAGAGATATCCAAATTTATGTCAATGCAGGTGCAATTAAAGTTCATACTCAATCCGATGAAACAATTACCGAATCAGAAACTGCTACTAAACTGATTCCTCAAAAACCAAAACATTTACATCCAAATGTAAAATTATTACAACGTATTAGTTGGTAGTTAGTATCAGATATTCATTATGACCCCCCCCCTATTATTATTTCTCTTTTTGCTTTTCCAATGAAAAAAACAAAACATTACGAAAGCATTGGTAGTTTTCAGTTGTTAATTACCAACCTATTTATTTATTAATTAGATCGATAGATTCTATCTATATATTTATCATTATACATATCTTTCCTTAAAATATAAAAAATATAAAACAGGATAGTTTGTTCCCATTTATTCATTAATTGTCAACCTATGTAGCGCTTCTCTGTTACTGTAACACAATTGTCCTTTATTAGTTTTTCTGTTTTTTACTTATTGTATAAAAATTTATAGTTTAGCTTGACACTGGTCATATCGGAAGTTAACAATTTCGGTAAACAAAATTAAACTCTTTTGTAACGTACTACCATATTAAAAAAGTTTATCGTTCAATATTTTATTTTGTATACAACACGTTTTTACACAGATCAACTGTATAATATATATATATATATATATATACATTTATTGGTAATTATCTTCCTTTTCTTATCTTAGAAACTTCGAGAGAGAAGAACGTCTAGAACTCCTTCGACTTCCCACAAAAGATGAATGCATCATTGATTTATTGGTATTATGATGTACATCATAAGGCAACGACAAAATATTACCAGAATATAATTCATCGTTTGGATTCCCAAATACATCCTGTAGATTAATACCTTCCATATTTCTTTGAATCAAATATTTTAAAGCATTATACCACACGTCATGTCTTTGTTTGTCAACACAAGTAAATTTAATTTTCTTCTCTCTAGTCGTCACCACAATACTCTTGTTATATAATTTGGTTGGACCAGAGGTATTATCATCCACACTTTCCACACGAAGGACAGAAACACCTTTTGTCTTACGATTCCATGGATCATCCACAACTGGATTACTATCTGACCAATAAAGAGTTAAACTGTATGGATGAATCCACATATATCTTTTATGACGTGTCTCACCACCACCAAAAGAGCCTAATCTATTGAAATATTTGTACACAAACTCACCAATAACAGTTTGTGAGATTGTAGATACAATATTATTACTATCACTAACAGATGCCATTGCAGCTAAAGATACAGCTCCGTCTACAGAAGACGAATGTCTAACCCCTTTAGCCCTTCTAGGAGTTTTTAAATTAATATTGGAGATGGATAGAGAACGACGACCGCTAGAATTTGAAGGCATAGCATTAATGGAATTCCTTCCACTAGTACCAACATTCACCTTGGTTGACACATGCGTAGTATAATTTTTGGAAGATGGTGTAGCAGACTGACCTTCATCTGATTGACTATTATTTGGAGATGAAAAGACCGTAAAATTATCTATTATAGGCTTTTGTAATCCTCTAATTTTTACTTCTTTCAAGAGAAGTTCATCATTAGCACCATTAAGATCCGGTTTGGAATCCCGAAGTAAACTATTATAATAAGACTTAGGTAATAAAACAATGTTATCCTCATCAGGGGTGATATCGCTAGAAGTAGCAATAAAAGATGTTTCTGGGACACATAACATACCATAATTCTTAGCAGACGATCTTAGATTTGTAACATCGTCAGCAATATTTTCTTGAGTAATATCGTAGTCCTCATCGTACATTACATTTGAAATCCCTTTATGTTGAACTATCAAATCTTGGATTTCAATATTATTCTTCTTAGCTTGCTCAATTATTTGATCTTTACTCAGTATTGGGTTTTTTAATTCCTTGTTCATTTGGGCAAACGTTTCTTTTGGAATGGCAACAAAATCAAGTTTATCAGCTTGTTGGGATAATTCTTCTTCTGTGATATCAACATTTAAAATGTGAGTTGTATCGGTCTCGTCTTGAGTTTCTAGAGCTAATAATTTGTATCCATTATCTGTCGCTATTTTTTCTAACTTTTCCACAGAGGGATAATCAAGTTGATTTTTAAGATCTTTCAATTCATCTTGTAATTGTTGTACGGTGTCCTTTGCAAGTGAATACTCTTTTAATTGATCATAAGAATCATTTTCAATAACTTGATAACCCTTTAATAAAGCCATACTTGATAAGAAAGTAAGAGATGGATGGGAAACAGTGTCCTGCATTGTTTGATATTCATCACTTGGAGTTACCACTTGCCCTAACGATGCTGCTTTTTCCTTAATGTATGACAATGATGGTGATTCATTCATCGAGTACATTTTATTATAATCTTCATCTGAAATAATTGTATACTGTTGCTCTTTTGCCTTTTGAATTAAATACAGTAAAGATGGCGAGTCAATATCAGATTTCATTTCTTGATATATATCTTTTGGGATCAAAGTCTTCCCAAGGGCGTTAACTTTGGTGGTTAAAAAATTTATTGAAGGTGATTCTAAAGTCTCACACATCGACGAATAATCTTTTTCAGATATTACAACATGACCTTGTTCTTTAGACTTTTCAATTAAATGTAATAAACTAGGAGAATGACAGGTTTCCATTAGTGCTCTATAATCTTTATCTGATATTATAGTTTGATTTTGTAATTTTGCCTTTTCTAACAAATACAATAAACTTGGAGATTCAATACTACCGCCCAAGTTATCAAACTCAGATTTTGGAATTATAACTTGACCCATCTCATTTGCTCTCTGTGTTAAGAATTCTAAAGATGGTTGTTTTAAAGTGGAATACATGGTATCATAATCTTCATCAGAAATAATTGTATATTTTTGTAATTTAGCTTTTTGGATCAAATATAGTAAACTTGGTGATTCAATATTTCTAGTCATTTCTTCGAAAGTTTTGTTAGGGATCAAAGTTTGAGAATATTTAGACATAGCGTTTTCTTTCAAGGCTTGTAAAGAAGGTTCAACATTCAATGATTGTAAATCATTATAATCTGTATCTGAGATTACGGTATAACCTTGAACTTTAGCCTTTTGAATTAAATATAATAAACTTGGAGATTCAATTTTTTCTTCTAATGCTTCACATTCGGAGATTGGTACAACCAGTTGATTTAATAGTTTAGCCTTCTTTGTTAAAAATTTTAATGGTGGATTTTCAGTAATTGAATACATCTCATTATAATCCTTATCAGATAAAATTGTTTGATTTTGTAATTTTGCCATCGTTATCAAATATGATAAACTTGGAGAATCCAGTTGTTGTTTCAATTCTGTTAATTGTCTCTTTAAGGAGTCAATCTCAGTCGAGTCATTATTGTTATAGTCATTTGCAACTTTAGCAAGGTTATTAGTCAATTTTTCATTTTCTAATTTTTCATTATCTAATTTCAATTGTTTACACGATTTCAATAGATGCTCATTCATTGAGATTAAAAGATCAGAATCATCTTTATAATTCTGAGTGTTAACTAAACCGTTTTTAAACAATTGCATCATCTCTAAATCACCTAATATCGAGTTATCATTATTCAATAATGTTTGCATTAAATTTGAATGATTTGTATTTTTTAATCTCTTTCCGTACGGTTTCTTAATTTGAGCTAACTTTGATTTATTAATCAGATCATTATGAATATTTTCTAATTCACTTAAGACTTTTGAATCGTTCAAAATATGAGACGGTTGTTTTGCATCTAACGTCATTCTTCACTTTAAATTCAGTTAGTTTTTCTCCTTTCTATCAATATAAGGCTCGATATATATATATTTTTTTTGATATCAATTAAGAAAAAGTGAAAATAGATACAAAATACAACCTCCTTTTTATATATATAGTACTAGATTGTTGAAATTGATGCAATTAATATTAGATGAAATGAAAAAGCTACCTTTGTAGTAAAAATCCACTAAATATTTAGTACTAAAGTAAGTCCCGGGATATATACTCTTAACGTCACTAAATAGAGGTCCAATCTCCGAACCCTTTTTTTCTTAAAGAATATAACAAAAATACAACAATAATAATAACAAACAATATGCACTGTTCTCTTTCGAAATGTTACGAAAACACGACAGGAAACTATAGTGTAGCTTCAAATTATATTACGGATTTGAAGTTTTAAGGGAAAAAAGAGATATAGCACAAGATCCAATTGCTTAATTGTGATCCATCACAGTGAGTCCTTCTCGTAATAAACAAACAAATTAAAGCCTGGAAGGGAGAGAAGAAACAAATTAACCAATTGGTATCAAATTACGCTGTTTCAATGTTCATCTTTGCTTACTATAAGTCATGTTTGCTATTGTTTACATAAATAAATTTTTTCCGATGCCCTGAAATCCAAAGAAGGAAAAACCCTAGTTTGTACGATGAATTGACTGACAACAAAACACTCGAAAAGGGAAAATAAAACTTCACCATAATTAAAGCCTTCCTCGGTAAGGCCGCACCTTTCTTCTGGTTCTTGTTGTGGAGTCCCGGAGAAAAACAAAATAAGAAGTTAATTCAAGCAATATTATAGTAATAGTAATTAAATACTGTAAACAATATGACTTATTTGAATACTCTGTAACAACACCAATAAACACACCGAATACACTACCAATTGTATACAGACTAAATCTCTTTTGGTTATTTCATACACTCTGTTTTCGAAGATTCGTAACCTTGCTTAGTATACAGTAGAATTATAGTGATATATCACTTTTTCCTACACGAGTAACATAGACGTGAGTGCGGTTGGTCATTTTTTAAGTAACATCACTATACACGAAATCCTAATGCATAGCCCTACAAAGCTCACTACATACGAACATGAGGGGAGCGATAAATTGAACTTCACCGCGAATTCGCAAAATTGCAAATATATATTTATTTTGGCACGGGGATCTCCACAGAAAGTGTTGCACAGGGAACTAATGAAGGGAAAAAATAATCAACGTTCATTGGTTCACAACTCTTGGCCCAAAATCACCCAATTAGCAACAAATAACTAACAGAGCAGGGCAAACTCTTGATTTTACAAAGCTTATTAAACCACTTTTGTGCAACGAGAAGTGATCGGAGTCTCCCTCTCCCATGAACACTTAATGAGTTTATGGGCGTTGACTATACTATTGGACGATGAGAGTGGGGAGCCCTCTTGATAGTTTTGATTCACTGACTGAATGATTGTGATTCCTTTCAACTCTTCAACATTTTGAATTCCGTTTCTTTTGGCCAGAGGAGGAACATACCATACCTTTACCAGTTTCTTTGTAGTACTTATTATACATCAATAAACCAATAATAGCTCAACGTTTATATAAATAAATACATTCTTATATATATATATATATATATCGGCTTATTGTTGTAACCACTATTTTCCCCTAATCTTGACATTAATTTTCTCATTTTCTATATTTTTTTCTTCTTCAGATAACAACATCCTTTAAATAAGATAAAAAAAAATCAAGGTCAAAAGTTTTACTAGGAAGTAATATAATTAATAAGTTTACTATATCGCATCTTCCCATTTATAATTGAAATTACATACTCATATCCACACATACATACATATTGATATTCTCACAATGCTTTCAAGAGTTTCACAGAAATCTATGTCTAATGCTCTTAGACAATCCGTTCACTTAAGAAGTGCAACCATTATTCCAACCAAAAGATCATTTACTTCTTTAATTGGGCAAACTTCATACATTAACGTCCAATCATCATCTTTGAATAATTCTATTAACCGTCGTTGGGCATCTACTTCTGTGCCTGTACCACCAATGGCAGAATCCTTAACTGAGGGATCTTTAAAAGATTACACAAAAGCTGTAGGAGAATTTATTAAAGAAGATGAATTATTAGCTACTATTGAGACTGATAAAATTGATATTGAAGTAAATTCACCTGTATCCGGTACTATCACCAAACTAAATTTTCAACCTGAAGATACTGTCACTGTTGGTGATGAATTAGCACAAATTGAAGAAGGTGCTGCACCAGAAGGTGGTGCAACCCCTGCTACTGGTACTCCAACTGAAGCCGCAAAGGAGCAAGCCCCAACGGAATCTGCTAAGGAAGCATCTTCTAGTCCAGCAGCTCCGAAGAAAGAGACTCCAGCTGCCACCCCAGCTTCAACTCCTAAGAAGGAAACTCCAGCTACTCCATCTACAACTACTTCTACAACTGATTCATTCACACCGTTTGCTCGTAACGAATCTCGTGTTAAAATGAACCGTATGAGATTAAGAATTGCTGAAAGATTAAAGGAATCTCAAAACACAGCTGCATCTTTAACAACTTTCAATGAAGTTGACATGTCTGCCCTACTAGAGATGAGAAAATTATACAAGGATGAAATCATTAAGAAAACAGGTACCAAATTTGGTTTCATGGGTTTATTCTCAAAAGCTTGTACTCTTGCTGCAAAGGATATCCCTGCTATCAATGGTGCCATCGAAGGTGATCAGATTGTTTACCGTGATTTCACCGATATTTCCGTTGCTGTAGCTACACCAAAGGGTCTTGTTACCCCAGTAGTTCGTAATGCTGAATCCCTATCGGTATTAGGCATTGAAGATGAAATTGTTAGATTGAGTCACAAGGCCAGAGATGGTAAATTAACTTTAGAAGATATGACTGGTGGTACATTCACAATCTCAAACGGTGGTGTTTTCGGTTCCTTATATGGTACTCCAATCATTAACACTCCACAAACTGCTGTGTTAGGTCTACATGGTGTTAAAGAGAGACCAGTCACCATCAATGGCCAAATCGTCTCTAGACCAATGATGTATATGGCTTTAACTTACGATCACAGATTAGTTGATGGTAGAGAAGCTGTTACTTTCTTAAAAACCGTCAAGGAATTGATCGAAGACCCAAGAAAGATGTTGTTGTTTTAAATTGTATCATTTCAAAAACAAAACATATTTGGAATGAAAACAATTAAAGAATAAATCAGTAAAATAATATATTTTCATCCCAAAAAACACTGCGACACAATTTAATGAAAATCAAATCAAAGAAAAAATCAATTTATTTAATATTCCCTTTCTATCTTAACCTATTTATTATATAAATATAATATAATATATATATGTATATATATGTATGAAAAAATACACAACATGCAGAAAAAAACAAAGTTTCCCTTAAGACTATCATCAAATTAAATCCACATCCATTGATCTTATTTCATCTAATATACAATCATCAGGGTTTGCAATCCCTAGCTTTAACATATCATTCCAAAATAATGACATTTTGCTTTGACAAAAATTTAAATACTCAAATCTACCAGTTTGATCAATTACAACGTTATCGGTTGAAATATTCAAAGCTCCACTTTGTAACACAGCCCATACAGACCAAAATAATTGTGAACATGCTCGCCATTTAGTTACTGAATTATATAAATTTTCAATATCAGCTTGTAAAATTTCATTTTTGTTTAAATGTTTCAAATATTTTTCAATAAAATATTTAATTTGATCCTGGCTTGGATATTTCTTAGGGTCACAAAAATATGATTCATTAGCTTCATAATCATGCATACATTCTGTTAAAAAATTGGCTAAATCAAAAGAGATTGTATCAACACCGCCATATTCAAAATCTATAAAGATGATATTAGATGTCTCATCAGCGGCTCTCTCTAACATGATATTACCATGTTGAGTATCATTGTGACACAATGCGATATTCTGGAAACTAATAGGGTCATTTTGAGTCAACCATTCTTTGTAACGAAATATAACAGATTTTAAAGTACTCCAATCCTTACAATAGAAATTTTCTTGGATATTCATATTATTTGATACATTTATCCATTTTGTGTATTTTTCTATTGCATCCATCCAAGTGAAAATAGTATCCCAACAAAAACAATTATAATTGTTCTTATTACTATTACCAAGAAATTTTTGTTGTTCCTGTACTGTTAACTCAGTTAAAGTATGTAATTCTTTAAAACGATACGCAATTTTTTCTAAATTATAACCTAATTTCATTTCATCACTTCTAATGGCTCTGTAATCATTTAAAAAATTTTCTACTCTACCGTTCTTAAAATGGAATAAAATTTTAATCATATCAAAACTCTCTGGTAACCTTTTTAATACATTTAATTCATCGTCTCTATTCACAATACTATCATTTTGCGTGTCATAAATTCGTATTAGGAAATTCTCACCTGCTGATGTTCCTTCTTTATCTAAAAGACCGGCTTTATAAATAACATTAGTCAAAGCACCTTCTATTCTCGAGAGGGTTATACCTTTATAAGAAGAAGGGTCATTGGTTAAATAAGGAATCAACAGTTCTGGATGTTGGGCATTAAATTGATAATTTGAATATACCGCAGCCGCATTTGTCATCTTATTAGGAATATCTCTCTAAAATAATATTCATATATAATAAACTTGTTGCAAATATTTATCTTTTCTAAAAAGAAGACGAATAATCAAAAAAAAAAGTTATGTAATATTAGTATATCGAAAAATGCCAAAATATAATTTCACTTCTCGAGGAAACAATCGATGCTTATCAGGGCCACCAAATTGAGATTTCTCATTGTTATAGCAATTTCCTAAAATTTCAGTTTTTCTCCCTCTCGCTCTGGTAATCTTTAGTTACGGTTGTTTTTTAGTGTAACAGAAGGAAAATTTACTGTACGCAGAAAACTGTTAGTAAGACATATTTTGATGGTTACGAGCACTACTTGCTGCTTTTTTTTAAATATCCTTTCTTTGTATGCAGCCCACTGACGTTATGTTTATATAAGAGGAGATACAGCCGTACACAATTTATAAGGAACAGCGTATTTAGTAAGTATACCTAGTGAGTTTCTATAATCGCAAAGATGGGAGGTTGTTTATTCTTGGCATTTGTAATTACGAATATATTATACACAAAACTATGACCATTTACTTATGTTTTTTTGATATCATCAGATGATATAGATTTTTACCACCCACAGACTCAAACAATGTTACGACAAGATTATTACTTGAGAACTACATCTTCTTATAACTATACAGTTATGTAGAGTAGTCTTTTCTCTCTATCATTGAATCTCGCAGACCGCCAGGTCACATGATCTCAGGCGTTGAACCCACGTGACCGTTAAATTCCAAATTTTATTTTTCCGGTCTCTTGCAATCCGCCACGGAATTTGAAACAAATTGAGGAAGGAATGAGTATTTACTGTTTTGGCGAAAATTTTAGTTAAAAGGAAGGTTTTCGGTCTATTCTATTAAAGAACCTAAAAGGGAAATATGTAAATAATGAAAAAATATATTCAGATATTGAGAAGGAATGGAACAGAGGTTATGTTTATTACCGACAAGTTGTTACCAAAAGCCTCAAGAACTGTCCCTCTACGTGCAATTATGTTTAAAATGTGGCACCCATTGCATAAGTGATAATATATTTCCTAATTCAGAATAGTTTTCCCCGTTTTTTTTATTATTTTGGTTTATTTGTTTTCCTTACTTCGAAAGACAACCATTCCTTTTATATAAGGATAAAATAATCAAATTAATAATTTTACTAAGATTAATTGTTTAGTAATTCAAACGAAAGAAGCCATAACGTTTTTTTGCTGCTAAAGTTCCATAACTTGAGAAAAAACTGATACGGACAAACCCCAACTAAAAACAATTTAAATACCCCAGCTAGAACATCAAGAAAATTCATTCTAGCTAAATAACAAACTATAAGCATAGAATCACAATTTCCCTTTGGACATTCGATAGACTAATCTTTAAGATTATTATCTGTTTAGAAGTTAAATATACAAGAACCTGATACCACAACCTATAAATATATTTTTCAAATACCATTAATTAGTAATGGAGAATATAAACATTTCATCCTGGTTTGATACCCAGAACAACGTTCTGTCGGAAATGAATAAAGATTCATATCCTCACAATGATAACAAGAACTATGAATTCGATTTTTACGAGCCTTTAAATGAGACAAATCCTACTGCTGGACTAGGTGATTTCTTCTTAGATAATGTTCAATACCCTGAGAGAAATACCGTGTATAATAATAATATGAATAGTAATACCAATACTGGTATTGATACACTGAATTGGGATACTTTACTCTCTGATTCTAACGCTTTATCAAATGATCTATTATGGAATGAGAACAATATTATAGATTTAGATAAACAACAATTTAATAATGGCAGAATGTCTAATTCAAACAGACAATCTAATTTAGAAGATGCTTTACGTAAACAAGAAGAAAGAAACCATAAATTAGAAGAACAATTAGCAAAGACTCAAATGGAAAACCAAAGGTTGACCTCTAAACAAACAAAAACTAAGGTAAAAGGTTCTCAACCTGCCAGAGCCATGTTAGGAGACATAACATTATCTTCAAGATTAAATAGTACACCATCAAGAAAATTGAAAACTTCAACTAAACAAAGAGGTGCTAATAACATGATAAATAATGAAAATTTCAATATACTTGGTAAAAATTTAAAACCAACGTTCCAACAACCAATCTTTTTAGAAAATACTTCTTCTTTAACAGCATCGATGAATGGTTCACCTAAAAGAAGACAAAATAGAGCTAAAAGTTCTATTTCTAGAGATAGAGAACACAGAATGAGAGTGAACTTTCAAACTGCTCCATCTCAGCAGAACCTTATTTCTAATAACGACTTGAAGTTTGAAAGTCCAACAAGACCTGTTGCTAATCCCGAATCACCCTACAGAGCTGATTTCCTTTCAAATAAAGGTTTACAATCACCAGTGATTGGTTTAGGACTTAGATCAAATGATTCAAGGAGAGGTTCAATGGTTACTTCAGATACCTTTAAATTCAGAGATTCTTCTAATGCAAATAGTAAATCTCCCTCAACATCACCAATCAGACCTATTGCCAAGTTTTCATTTGGTGAAACACCAAGTAGGAGAAGAAAAAGTGTTGCTGATGTTTTATTATTCAATGAAAATGATATGTCTTCAACTCCAAACTTGGGTCCACCTCAATTAAACTCTTCACCAATGATGTCTATCACTGCATCACCAGTGATTGAAACATCTAATAATCAGTTTATAATATCACAGAGACCATCACCAGAATTGAACTCTAATGACAATAATTTTGAACTTCAATCACCAGGGTTTGAGGTTTCCTCAAGTAATAATACTGATATCAGTTCTTCAATAATGTCAAGTCCGCAAAAAATTACAAGAAAACTAACCACTTTACCTCGTGGATCTATTGATATTTATGTCAAGGAATTACCTGACAAGAGATTTGAATGTATGTACCCTGATTGTAATAAGACTTTCAAGAGACGTTATAATATCAGGTCACATATTCAAACCCATTTAGAAGATAGACCTTATGTATGTGATTTTGAAGGTTGTGACAAAGCATTTGTTAGAAACCATGACCTTGTTAGACACAAGAAATCTCATATGGAAAAAAGATATGCTTGTCCCTGTGGTAAAAAATTCAATAGGGAGGATGCTTTAATTGTTCATCGTAGTCGTTTAATTTGTATTGGTGGTAAAAAATTCGAAAATGTTGTTATTAAAAGGTCACCTAGAAAGAGAGGTAGACCAAGAAAGGATGCCCCACCAATTGAAAGTATGAGTCCCACAAAGAAACCAGATTGCGAGAAATCTATTAATAAAAATTCCACAACTTTACCAAATGAACTTTTAAATCAACCTAATTTGACACCTATGGCAACATTCGACATCGAGGATGTAGTAACGAATGATAATTTTCTTAATGAACTTGAAAATGAATTACGGTTAACATTGGAAAATGAAGGACAGTTATCGTAGATAGGAAAGCAATCAGAATAACAATATATATTTTTTTTGTTGCTGTACCAATCTCAAACAAACAAACAAAGACAACGTTAATAATTTAATATAATATACATACTATAATTAATACACACTTTTTTTATTCTTACTAAGACGAAAGAGAATGTTGAACCACCTTCGATTGTTGAACAATGTCTATCTCAAGGGTCCTCTTCGGAGATACAGCTATGTGTCGTAAATTTTTACCTATCAAGAAGATCGCAGTTACAGCGGTTGCTAAAATGGGGATCTGAGTTGTGTGACCTTTATTCTCTACAGATCCATTGACCATCTCTCTCTCTCTGTTTTCTTATTTTACGCAAAATAAAGGTTATAAGTATTTATAACCTCGACGGTACCTTGTCTACCCATTTTTTGCCAAAATTTTTCATTTTTTTCAATTTATTCCAGCTGACGATGATATAAGCCGGAAGAAAGAACTGGAGGAAACGGCTGTACCTGCGACACACAAAGAGGGAAGCGCATACATACAATACGACAGACAGATCTGTTTCATTTTCTCAATAATAATAATAATAAAATTTCATTACCCTTAAAGTACACGAAAACCCTTTACCTTTAATATATGGTCTAATCTGGATATATTTCTAAAGAGTGAACATTGCTCTAAAGGTAAGGGTGAAAAAAAAGGTTATGTGATTTCAACGTTGAGATGCTCCAACTTTGTTTAATATTCTTTGAATAACAAGTATATATAAAGTAACTTAATTGTTTTATTCTTAATATATATCTAATACTTCTTAAAATTATTCTTTTATTTTCAACATTTATCAGAATAACAAACAAACAAGTAAATAAAAGCACAAACTTCCTCATTTTTTCCTTTTCTTTAAAAACAAAAATGGAGTCGACAATTGATCAAATTTTAACATTTTTAAATAAAAGAGATACCGATTCACTTCCTACATGTGATACCGAGAATGAATACAATGGTAGTGATAATTTAAGAATCTTAGCTGTATTCATGATTCTGATTTCTTCTGCATTAGGTTCCTTTTTCCCAATATTATCTTCAAGATATTCTTTTATTAGACTTCCACAATGGTGCTTTTTCTTAGCTAAATTCTTTGGTTCAGGTGTTATCGTAGCTACTGCGTTTATTCATCTTTTAAGTCCGGCTTCTGATGCATTAGGTAATGAATGTTTAGGAGGTGTATTAGCCGAATATCCATGGGCATTTGGTATTGCATTAATGACACTATTTGCTTTATTTTTCACTGAAATTGTTAGTCATTTTTTTATTACAAAAGCATATAGTGATACAGGATTACATGAAAATAATGACAGTGAAAATGAAAATGATTATTCAAGTGTTGAAATGAATAATGCAGGTGAAAAATTTGAGAAAAAATCTTCAGATGATATAACGGAACCGACTGAAATTGTTCAATCTCCATCTGTGATCCCTGGTGCCAATCATTATTCACACGCAGTAGATCATAATGATCCAGAACAATTACACGGTGACACAGATGAATACCAAACGGAAAGATATGCAACACAAATTTTAGCTGTCACTATTCTTGAATTCGGTATTGTATTCCATTCTGTATTTGTTGGTCTTTCCCTTGCCGTTGCTGGTGATGAATTCAATACTTTATTTATTGTACTAATTTTCCATCAAATGTTTGAAGGGTTAGGTTTAGGGACGAGATTAGCTGAAACAAAATGGCCTGAAAAGAAGACTTACACGCCTTGGATATTGGCTCTAGGTTTTACTTTGACAACACCAATTGCTGTAGCTATCGGTATTGGTGTGAGACACTCCTTTGTTCCAGGTTCAAGAAAAGCTTTAGTTTCAAATGGTGTATTTGATTCTATATCTGCAGGTATTTTAATATATACCGGTCTAGTTGAACTAATGGCTCATGAATTTTTATTTTCGAATCAATTTAGAGGTGAAAATGGATTTAAGAAAATGATTGCTGCATATATATGTATGTGTCTTGGTGCTGGATTAATGGCATTACTAGGTAAATGGGCTTAAATAATTAAAGTACTGAAAACAAGAAAAACGTTTCTATCTATCTTATTATTTAATCTATTTATTTTGTATTTATACTATTTTATAAACTGCTTCTACGAAGTCATTAAATTTAACGAATTTTTATGTTCATTGCAATAATTTCCACTATGCTCTCAATAGAATTAGGATGTAGTTGAGTTTTTAAACTGTCAAGAATTCATTGGTACTGAGAAATCTATGAATTGAAAGGCTGATAATTTTTAACTGAATTACTTCTGGAGGTGACATTTTGGTGCCATTCTTTTATATACATATCTTTTTCTACAAACACACAAATAGATATATCTAATAGTATTTTTTCCAATTTTTCTAAATCTTCAAACTTTTAAAACAATATCGAGGGTAAGTATTATAAATGAAATAAGTTTCCAGATGTCAAAAAGTTATGGAACTGGATAAATAAACTGTTGACGTAATTTATCAAAAACAAATATCACTTCATACGAACATATAGATGTGTTTCCAAAAAAATGGTCCCTAGCGGGATCGAACCGCTGATCTTGGCGTTATTAGCACCACGCCTTAACCAACTGGGCCAAGGGACCAATATTTATTAATAACTGTTGTATCTAGAACTGAGGATCCCTTAAGCTAAGATTAGTCTACAATGTTAAAGAACAATCTAGAACTTTAGAAAAAGAAAAGACAAACTAAAAATAGATTAAGTGTTAAATCTAATAATAGTTTTAGAACATTATGGAATATCCGATTACTAAATTTAGAATAGATTAAGGAAATGAATCTAAGCCACAAGTCCTCAGCTTAAACATATAAAAAGGTAATGGATCTCTATCTTCAGATGAATTATCATTTTATATTTCCTTCCTAATATTATATAATAAATAGAATTGAGAGATAAATAGGACATTATTTAATAATAAATATTAGTTATTGAGTATTAATTGTTTTGCTATATTTTGCCAAAAGATCCCAGAATACTACAATAACTGAGCAGGATAGTTATCTCTTTAAGGTGACAATAATGTCAGAAGCTAAGGGTAACTTATAGTGACACTTAGTCCAAAAATATTGTAAAGAGATAATTTGCAATATCGGATTTAAACCAGCATTTGTAAAAGACCAGCAACAAAACATAAAAAGTAAAAAGACCAGCCATCTATTCAGGTGAAGTGTTCAAAAGAATTATGGCATATATAAAGGCCATCATTGTAAAATAATAAA
>JAJLXS010000077.1:0-59560 GCA_030571355.1 Maudiozyma serrabonitensis | reverse complement strand
CTCATCACCACTTCTTACCCAATCGCCTTCGTTATTTGAAAGATACCCCCGTCCCCAAAAGAAATTAAAACAGTTGCATTGGGAAAAGATTGAACCAGCCGATAATTCTGTTTGGAATGCTGGAAAGGCTGAACGTTTTGCTGATGATTTATATGAAAAGGGTGTCTTATCCAATTTGGAAAAAGCCTTTGCCGCAAGAGAGGTGAAGTCTCTTGTATCCAAAAAGAAGGAAGATATGAATAAAGTTACCTATTTATCTCGGGATATCTCCCAACAATTTGGTATTAACCTCCATATGTATAGTTCACTTTCAGTTGAGGATTTGATCTTGAAAGTACTAAAGTGTGACAGGGAATTTCTTAATAACCCAAGTGTTATTGAATTTCTATCTAAGCCAGAAATAATTGAAGTGTCAATTAATTTAGCAAAAAATTATGCACCATACACAACAGAATGGGAAGGTATTAGAAAAGTTGAAGATGCAAAAGCACCAGAAAAGGATCCTAATGAATTACAAAGAGCAGATCGAATATATCTGCAACTTATGGTTAATCTCCAATCATACTGGGGATCTCGTATGAGGGCTTTGACAGTTGTAACATCATATGAAAAGGAATATAACGAACTTTTAGCAAAATTAAGAAAAGTAGACAAGGCAGTTGGTTCTCTACAAGATTCTGAAAATATCCATAATGTATTTAATGTCATCCTAGCTGTAGGTAACTATATGAATGACACATCGAAGCAAGCACAAGGTTTCAAACTAACTACCCTTCAAAGGCTGACATTTATAAAGGATTCTACAAATAGTATGACTTTCCTAAACTATGTTGAAAAAATTGTGAGAACCAACTATCCATCTTTCAATGATTTCATAAAGGAGTTAGAACCACTTACTGATGTTGTGAAGGTTTCTATTGATCAATTAATCAATGATTGTCAAGCCTTCAGTCAATCCATAGTTAATGTACAAAGATCGGTTGAAATTGGTAATTTGAGTGATTCTTCGAAATTCCATCCTCAAGATAGAGTATTAGCAAAGGTATTACCTGTATTACAAGAAGCACGGAAGAAGGCTGATTTATTAGAGAATGAGGTGAAATTAACAATGCTAGAGTTTTCAGGGTTATTACAGATTTATGGTGAGGATCCAGGAGACAAATTTGCCAAGAATTCATTCTTCCGAAAATTTGTGGATTTCATAAATGAATATAAAAAGGCTCAGATCCAGAATATAAAGGGTGAAGAAGAAGAAAAATTATACGAGAAGCACAAAAAAATGGTCGAGGATCAACAGAGAAAACAACAAGAAGAAGAAGAGGAGAGACGTAAAAGAATCGAAAGCAGTTATTCTGAAAATAGCAGCGATGTTAGTAATTCGGGTGAAGATGACAGACGTGCTGTCATGGATAAATTATTAGAACAACTAAAGAATGCAGGACCTCAAAAGACTGATCCAACGTCTGCAAGAAAGAGAGCTATGGTGAGAAAGAAACTTACAACCGAAAAAGATACAAATGAAATCACACAGGATTTGGAAACAGATGAAGAATCACTGGTATACTCTCCAGATAATAGTGGATTAACAAAAACACCTTTGGGAATTAATTCTCCTGCCTCATCTTTCAATTCTGCCAACAAGCATTTGGTATCCCCTTCAAAGCATTCAAGATTTAGAAGTGTAGATCCCGACATCGACGAGGAAGAATCTGAAATCCATGATAGAGCTACAACCCTGTTAATGGAATTAAGAGGAGCTTCTGCTTTGTCTTCCTCATCTTCTCCAAAAAAGAGTTCCTCCCTAGATGAACATAAGGAAAAACTGCGTGCTCGCAGAAAGAAATCAAACAGAAGCATCGATGGAAGTAATAAACTAAAATTTTTCGATACAAATGAAAATTCTATTCCTGAGAATTCAGAAATTCCTCAAGTTGATGAAATAAGAGAGGAACTTACAAAGCCTGTAGAACAAGATACTTTAATTTTACCAAATACTCAATCACCATCACAAGAAGTTGCCGAAGAGAAGAATGAGTTGGATAAGTCTGACAATGGACAATAGATGTACTCTTTCCCACTTCTTGGAATATATATTTAATATATAAGGAAATATACATTGCATTTTTTTTATCAATGTTTGTCAGTTCCTGATTGGTATGAAATATTAACCACGTTACAATTACTTGTTATATAAAGTTTACTAAATAAGGCTGTTCCTAGCTTAAACGTAGATAGTTAGCTATCTGTTCTCTGTATATTTCTTCACTGGGGTACCTGCTTTGTTTAACATTAAAAACAAACAATAAATAATTCAAACAAAGTCTGGACAAATAATCATACAAAATGCCCTCCACAGTCGTTTAAGCGGTGAAAGAAGAAAACAGATTCCAAGAAAAACAAACACACAACTAACAGAAATAAACCAAATAGAATGTCACAAGATACTCGATTTATTCAACAACGAGTTTAATCTAGTCGATAATTATATTTATATCATTATTTATTAAGTATATGCGTTTCAGTTGTATATACTAGTATACGGAAGGATTAAATCATTATTTAATTGTAACAATACTAGGAACTTATTGTTTTTCCTCAAATAATTATGGCTGAGGTAAATGAAGAAACCCTAAGAATCAGGGAACAGGTTTCATCCCTTTCAACTCAATTAATGGAAAGCGTTGATAGACAATCTCAACTCGAGGATAAATTAAGACAAGCAAACAAATTGATACAATCCCAAAGTGCATCCGTAGCAACTCTCGAATCAATACAAATAGAACATGATTCCTTAAAACAAATAATCGTTGAAAAGGATGCAACGATCAAGGGTTTACAAAGTGATTTAAAATCAGAGAATAACTTACGTACCCAGGCAGAAAGTGAAGTAGATAAATTGAGCCAAGAGGTGGAAGATCTGACTGCATCTTTATTTGCTGAAGCGAATAACATGGTAGCTGATGCGAGGAAAGAGAAACACATAACCGAGATACTTAACACTAAATTGGTGGAACAACTAAGGGATAAAGATAATATGCTAGAGACATTGAATTTGCAATTAAAAAATCTCAAAATTGTTCTTCAAAATGTGGAAAAAGAATCTGTCTCAAATCAATCAAGTAGGTATTCCACTGTCTTAAACGACTCTGACACAATTTCTGGTAGGTCTTTAAATAAGGTCACAACTTCGAGCTCCTCGATTACCAAGGATACTGACAATGTAGTACTTTACTCTCCATACGTAACAACTATTCGTTACGATTTAACCCTTTTCAACGAATTTTTGAAATTTATTGCTGTACTACCTTATTGTAAAACCATACGAGAAACTGCTTCAGAGTCAAAACTTTTACGAAGATTAATCAATGATGAAGTGCAGCCGGTACTAAGAATTGATAACGCACCCGGCGTTGGTTGGTTAGCTAAAAAATCCCTAATGCAACAAATGATAGATGGCTTAGTTATCTTGGAACCCTTGAGTGGAGTTAATGAAACATATCAGATTGGGTATCGTAATACCGATGGGAACACATCTAAACCTTCGAAACAGGACGCAGGCTCAAAAGAATTACATATGTTTAATTATCCTGTCAATTCGCCCCCGGTAGCAGTTCATGGTCCTTGTGCGTTTTGTGGAGAGAGCAGGGATGATATCATTGAACATGCAAGAATGCACGTTTTAAAAGTTCAAAATAAAGCAGACGATGGAACTTTAACAGTTACCAGTACATACTCTTTATGTTTCAGTTGTGTCAATAAAGTTAGACAAACAGGACAAATATTTGCGTTTTTAAGATCACTTAAATTGGGGACCTGGCATTTGGAAAGGGTTACATTAAAAACGATTGAAAAGGGGGACTGGAACAAAATGGGCAATATCCAGAAAGTAGGGAAACCTGTTGTACCTCTGGATAAAAAATCCAAAAGAATGAGTTTTATGGAAGGTTTAGGAATTTCTCAGAGTAAAATGGCTGCTCAGGTAGAAACCGCGAATGCAGTAGTTGAACGTGCTGGTTTCCCAACCACAAACATACAAAGAGCTTGGTTACACTTATGCCAATTGCGTTCGATGCTTTTCTGGACGCATATTGGTATTTGGTCCGTAGATGACTCTATTACAAGTAAAATTGGACCAGTAATAAAATCCAAAGAAGAAACTGAAGAACCACAACTTTCAAGTACTATAGAAAATTGGAAACTCTCTCAAAGTGAGGAATCTCTGACATCTCATAAGGATCCATTGCATGAAAAGGATGATATGTTTGATTTTGAAAGTAAGAGTGATTTAGATCAGGATATCAAATCTGAGACCTTAGATAACAACACAGCAGAACAAACGGACATGAATAAAGAAGAAACATATACCGAACAAGAACAAGAACAAGAACAAGAACAGGATGAGACATTTACTAAAGGAGAACAAGAACCATCTATTGTTCAAGAAACAACTGATGTTATAGAACAAGTCGAATCGTTAGAGTTAGGAGACAACAATGGGACAAAAGAAGATGTTGATGACAGTGGCACTCAAGATTTAAATGCAGATAGTGTACAGGAGTCTAAAACGGAACAAATCAGAAGCAATACAGTTTTCATACCTGCAGATAATGACATAAAAGAAAATCCTACTAAGGGAGATGACGATAACAATCATACATCAGATCTAAACGGTGAAGATGACCACAGTATTGATATTTTAAGTGATTACGCAGAAAATACACAGAGTAAAGAAGGTACGTCATCCTTATCAAATGAAGAAGAATTCGATGATGCACAGGAACATGTTTAAATTTGTATTAATATAGACATACATTATGTAGACACAGATAAATATTTTTTTAAAGATAAAGTATATTTGTATGTGCATAATTATCTCCAGTAAAAGCTTAGCGCCAAGATTATCGACTGGAAGAATATGTTTTGCGCTATATGTGTTTGGGGGGGGGGGTAAATATAAAATTGCTAGAGTCCAAATCTTCCTGCAATTGAACACTTTAAAACATTGTTTTGCCCACCGTACAATAATTGTATTCAAGAGAAATAATTTAAAAAAAAGAGATATATTACTAAATAAGTACTTAATATAATTCTATAGTTCACTTACCATCACCAAGTTAAATACAAATGACTGCAAAATATGGAGTTTACGTAGATACTGAAAGCTGGAGTAATATGATGAAGAAATTATTTAACAATCAAAAATCCTCCTCATCGTTTTCCTCTATATTTTTCATAATAGCGTCATACATATTTTCTCTACTTGCTTTGTCCGATTCCTCTGTATATGTGAATCCTAGTAAGCCCTTTTCATTTGGTTTATCGTTATTAGAAATAGTACCACTTGGCATCTCATCATCACTATCACTTTCAATCTCTGAAATATTTCTTTTCCTGTTTCTTGAACTTTTGGAAATATCTTCGTTCTCTTCATCGTCGTCATCATTATCTTCATGATTGTTACCCGCGGATTTTTTAATGCTTTCAGTGTCTACACTCTGAGTTTTGGGACTTGGATCTTCATCTGAATTTCCGTCAGATGATTTAAATGTATCTTCCATTCTTTTTGCTGATAAATTGTGCAAAATCATGTTTGGACCTGCAGATCCCATCGATGATTTCCTTAGATCTTCTAACGAAGGTATCGAACCACCAAATAATTCTGTGTACTCGTTTGCGTTAATAATATTACCATCATTCGAAACACGTTCATTTCTGAATTTCGCATACATTGAAGATTGTTCAGGTGACAGGGTTTTGTTGTATTTTTCCAATAGATATCTCAAGTATATTTCGTTTTCATAGAAAACTGACGACATGTCTTCTTCATCGTCCGAGTCTGAAATGTACTCTTTACTAGCTATAGCACTGTGTGCACTTAATTTTTGAGAATCAGGGGAATCTTCATCAATATCGAACATTGGCAAATTATTTCTTCCACGTTTCGAACGGGCTTTCTTTGAACGTTTAAGCTTTTTGGATTTAGCTAACCCTCTTGCCACTTTCTTACCCTTCAACCTATCTTCCATATTCTGATCTAATGATTTGAAATATTCATCATCGTCTCGCACAATTGAAGGGTCATCGTAGTCATATTCATCATGACCATTCCACCCATCTTCATCAACATAGGTGCTTCTAGTGTCTTCAGATGTTCTTATTAGGTAAGATGAAGATGTTTTACCATTTGGTGCTTCAAAAGGTGTCGTTAAATATTTATTCAGTGAGTCAAGATCTACTAATAACTGAGAATATTTACAGTCCTCATGCAGAATACATTTATCATTTTCAGTATGAGGTATATTGTAATCCAAAAGAACTAAAAGTGCCCTAAAATCCTTATTTGTAAGTAGATTCTTCTTGGATTCTGGTGTAAGTTTCAATATTTCTTTCTCAACTTCATTAGGAATGGTATCTGTATTTTCAGATATTTGTAACAATGCATCGTAGAATGCTAGACATACTTCTACGTTCTTTTTTAAGAGCTCTAAAATCTCTATATCACCGTTATCTATTATAGTTGATACAAGAATACCTATCTTCATATCTCTAACAATTGCAAGTGGTAGAGTTTCTTCATCTTCGATTGATTTGAATGTACTTGGCATAACACCAAAACGGTTCTTAGTCGATACACTCCTTATCTCTCCGTATCTTTGGTAATATCCAATTTGACTATCATGTAAAGATGGGAATAATAACCCTACAAACCATGCAGGCGATGCTTTTAACCTCTTTTTTAAGCGATACAATAAATAATTTGAAAACTCTTCAACGTATTTTCTGCTTCTTGAATTTTTTGCCAGATAACTACTGTCTAAGATGTCTCGTAGCAATACAATCAGATCTAAACGAAATAGATATGTTTCCTCCTTGGCCTTCGTTAATATTCTATGAAAGAAAGAAATGGTCTCCTTTATTGATTGATGATCAAGCTCACGAAAACGTTCTAAGAAATTAATGTATGTATCAAGTGTTGCATCGTTAATAAATCTACTCTGAACTCTAGTAAAATCGACCTCGATTTCTTTATTTTGAGGGACAAGAATTTCAATGGCAACATCTCTATCAATATTATGCTGCTCCATCAACTTCTTAATATCATCCTCGGATAAATTTTGAGTCTTAGCACTTCTTCTATTCTTACCTTCAATAACAAATGGATTGACAGTGTTCTTTTCTAGTATTTTCAGAACGGAATGGGTTAAATGAACACATGTCTTCATATAATGTTCTGAATGTCTAAAGGCAGTTCTTGGTAAATTAGAAAGTAGTTGAATTCTTTCATCACTAAACAATCGGCTGAGAATGTATTGGATATCAAAATTTTGATTTGTTTGAACGGTTCTATCATTCAAAAGTAGCAGTAGCTCATTGAAAGCAATCATAGATGCATGCACAACAGGCCAATTTTTCATGTCAAAGGCATTACGTAATAATTGACAAATCAGAATATAAGAAGTTTCATTTAATGTTTCGGAGATCATTGCTATATCTGCTGTAGGATCCTCATTACATCTCATGACTTGGTATTTGTTGAACCATGCGGTAAATAACAAATATTCGATTTGTTCTAATGTCACAATCTTATCTTGTTCAGTTGTGAAGTAATTATTGATACTATGCAAAAGTATATTAAAACTTGAATCAATAAAGTTATTCAAGAATTTCACAAATAATTTAGTAGTAGAATCTGTCAAAAAGAATGCATTACTTTGTGAGTTCAAGAACCCGTCAGGTAAACCTTCATCCATTGGGTCTTGTTTCTTTTGTAATTGTCTTTTATTCCATTTCTTTCTAGCATCAATTTTATCCATAGCTGAAGATTCATCTAAAAGGTTTTGCCCACCGGAGACAGTTAATCTACCACCATTTGGCGTTTGAATCGATAACATGGCACCAAACCTGGAATGTCTGGATGAAGTATGTTTAATTAAGTTTTTCTTCATTTCTGTTTCCTTCTTTAAAAGGTCTGTCAATTCCATATTTGGTCTAGATAAATAAACACTTTTCAAACGATCATTCTTATCAGTACCAGAAATTTCATTGACATTACCATGAGATGGTTCAATTAAAAAATCTTGATTCATATCCTTTGTTAAATATGTCATAATCTCTAACAACGGCACATTTATAAAATCTTGATCAAATTCTTTCGCCATTGAACTACTTAGAGTCAATAATAATTTAAATACTTTATTCTTATTAAAACTGGTTATAACTGAATTCAACGATATATCATCATGACTTACTCCAGGAGGCAGCATATCAACTGCATTAATCCCCTTTGGAGTCTTTTTCTTATTTGTTATTGTCAATTCACCAGGTTCAATAGCTATCACATTTCTGAAAAAATTCAAAGCTAATTTTATTATCATATTGTCATGAGGAGTTCTTTGCATTCCATCAATTCTCATTACGTTGGTTACTATTCTAACAATTGCTTTAAGTACTTTCCCATCTTCCACTGAAAGGATTTCTTTTTTGTATGTAAGTTGATATTTCTTTACTTCTGCATAATTATTGACTTGACTGATACTAGATTGGTCTGTTAGAATCAATGGCCATGTCATCAGAACCATCAGTTGTAAACATTGTAAAGCAATCTTATCATAGTAAGTCTTACCAACAGTTCCACCTTGACCCATAGTTTTATGTTGAGCTGCTTTGGTTTCCCACTCAATTAATATTGGTATCAGATCATCAATTAAAATTTTATATTCAGCAGTAGCCATCGCTACATCTAGTCTATTTTGTTCATCATCAACTAATTTAAACCATCTTTTCAAATCTTTCAAACATAAAAGAGCCTCATCACCTAATTTATATTTTGGTGTTGTTTCGTTAGATGAATAGTCTGGTCCACCGATGGATGTAGACAGTAATGCAATTCTAGCCTTCAACACAATGGAAGGATTGACATCGGACATTGTACCGAGTTTGATATTGATTTATATAATTAAATTGATTATCCTCCCAGCAAAGCAATGTAAACTTATATAATCACACCGCTATGAGTAAAAAAGAATCCTTTTGATTAATCAATTCACCTACCAGTTAATTAATTGATCGAGTTATTCTATTATAACTTTTAGAACTTCTATAATATGAAAACGCGTCCTATTTAATTACTAGCTTTTCCCAATAAAGAAATCGAAGCCGAAAATTTGGCGTCTTCTTCCCTTTGCATTAAACTACGCGCAGATAACAAGGACGAATTAGAACTATTATACATCTATATTTATAAATGTCATTACTTAATGAAAGAGATTAATACAGTAATTTATCAAAGCTATGTTGTAGAGAATATACCGAGTACTACATACACCACTATCATAGTGTGTACAAGATTCGGCAACAAGATTATCTTATGCTTTCTGTTAGTATGCAATTCTATAAATCAGCACTATGAATGCAGAGGTATAGCCTTAGATTCGATTATAATCGTCGTTGTTTTGCCATTGTGTGCCTAACACAAAACAAATTATAATTGCATATGGTCAAGAACCACAAGAGGTATTTGACCATGATTTAATATTTCTCAGTCTCAACACACTTTGACTCATCTACCTTTCAATTATAATGTCAGTCTCTCAGTCTCCCTCAGTGAACGGGGTTTAGACAACCGAAAATTTCAAACCGAGCGGAGTTAAAAAAAATTGTTTTGAAGTATTTCAATTTGCTGAATTAATCATATCTCTCTGCAGTGCATTTGCAAAGAATGAAAGATCCTTTTTAGTTTGACTACCTGACGATAATTCTTGACGTTCTTGAAATTTGTTAAAGTTTTATTTTAAGTCCGTCATTGATGAAATATATAATAGTGATATTTCTTTATCTTAAACATTTATATATATTCTTATTGTATTCTTATTTTCCCTTTTTGATTAGTCCGTTCCCCTTGGATTTATAATCATCTACTTATCAAATATCTATAACCACGAGATACAGGAAAAGCTACTACATACTAAGTATTCCCTCAATTACTTAGCTCACATATCTATTTATTACTAGTAATTCAATTTATCAATCAGAAAAACAAAATGTCAGAAAAACCTGTTCTACTTTGCCTGGGAGGAGTCTCATTCCCAGATGGTGATTTTGCAAAATTATCTAAAGTTGCACAAGTTGTTAAATTAGAACCTACCACTACAAGAGAACAATTCATTAACAGGTTAGGCGATTCAAATGATATCCTTTCAAGGACAAAAGTTATCACAAGAACATTTAGCAGCATCAAGAATACAGGTAGATTTGATGAAGAGATAGCTAAAGCATTACCTGATTCAGTTATTGCTATTTGCCACAATGGTGCAGGTTACGATCAAATTGATGTCGAACATTTCTCGAAGAGACATGTTCAAGTCTCTAATACCCCCGATGTCGTTAGTAATGCTACCGCTGATACTCATGTTTTCTTACTATTGGGTGCATTGAGATATTTCTCATATGGTGTTCGGGAGTTATTGAAAGAGGGTAATTCAAAAATTGCAGCTAACAACACACCATTTGGTAATGACCCCGAGGGGAAAACTGTTGGTGTATTAGGTTTAGGTGGTATTGGTCATCAGATAGTGAAAAGATTGAAACCATTTGGATTTGCAAAATTTATCTATTATAATAGACATAGATTGAGTCCAGAATTAGAAAATGGTTGCGAATATGTCTCCTTTGATGAATTGATCGCTCAAAGTGATATAATTTCTATTAATATTCCATTAAATGAAAATACCAGACATACAATTAACGCCGATACTATTTCAAAGATGAAGGATAATGTTGTACTTGTTAATACTGCTCGTGGTGCTGTTATGGATGAGCAAGCTTTAGTAGATGCGTTAAAATCAGGGAAAGTTAAATCAGCCGGGTTGGATGTCTTTGAATTTGAACCAGAAGTCACTAAAGAATTATTAGAAATGAAACAGGTCGTCTGTACTCCACATTTAGGTACTCAGTGCATTGAAACAAGACAAAAGATGGAAGAGTTGGTCTACACTAATGCTTTACAAGCCGTTACTAATGGTAAAGTTAAAACCATTGTTCCTGAGATTGCTGACGAGGAATGGTTCACTACATTATGATTTGTATCACTTTTTAAAAAATATTTATAAAATATTATTATTGTCATTTTATGTACATATGCAAATTATTTTTATGAATCTGAATTATTAGACTTGATATGATGATTATCATCACATAAATTCTCTAACAGTAGATTTTTAATTGTAAATCGTTTCGCAACGTGTGGATCAAGAATCTCTAGTTCCTGCTTAGTAAAAATATAGGGAAATACAAATGATACTATTACCGTTAATAATAACACTAATGGGAAACCAATTGCAGCAATTGTATCTGTGATTGCAAACTCTCCAACAAATCCAGCAAGACTAAAGGTAAGGAATATTATTAATTTCTTAATTCGAATATTATACAAAGGCACCGATGGATCTTTCCTCTTAGGATCTGTAAATAACCACATAATTCTCGATATAATAACGTTGTCACTTAATCCACCAATACCCATAATGAAAAACAATCCCGACAACACAGCTTGTGGAATTTGATGTAAACATATCAACAGTGGTCTTGTCATCGTTCCCAATAATAATAAACCTTGAACTGTATTTGTGAATCTTTGTTCCACACATCGAATTACACTTCCATCGATATCTCTTACCAAAAGTGATTCAGTATGAAGGGGTGCTTGGGGGATTAACCCATTAGGCGCCGGTATCCCTAGGACACCAGACACACCCGTTGTGATCCCTAATAATAGAAAATCGTAATGAAATGAAGAAGGTTTCGTCAGTTTATATTGATGACGTTGTGCCATCAGTGAAGAAACATTATGATCAAAATAAAATAAAATTGTAAGGATAATACCAAAAGGTAATGCAAGAAAGACATCTCCTGTACTTATTGAATGATATGCCAACCAAGTTGATGGATCTCTCATAGTTTTAGATGTAGGGTAAAACGACTTTGTGATTTGTAATTTGGCAAAATATATGTCATTCAGATAACCACCAAAATGAGTAAAAGCAGACCAAAATAGAACAGAAAGTGCAGTAGAATAATCTGAGATGAATGTCCTCAAAGTGTGGTTTAAAAATGGAGTTCTAGTGAACTGTTTGAATAAGACTCCGAACAACATCATTAGCAAAGCAACAACGATGCTTGCAAATCCGGATGATAGATCTTCTTCACCTTGTACAGTAAATTGTCGCTTTAATATCTGGATACCCTTTTGGATATACACTATATTAATAAACAACCCAAATATATCACAAGGAAAAGTGGTTACAAACTGTAGTAAACCTACTAGATTAGTCAATGCAATAATGAAATGAAATATCATTGACCAGATGCAAACCCAAAACATAAACCCAAAATAGTCAATGTCTAATGGTTTTATAATATCGTACACAGTATAATTAAAAATGGAAATAGGACCTGTGACACCAACAATACATAATGGTTGACCAGATAATACTCCAAACACTATACCTGCCATTGCACTCGAGAGCAGTACTTCATTCACACCATACGAGTTATTAGTTCTGTCAAACATATCTTGAGCAAAAGCCAATGCAGGTAAAAGATTATTAAAAAAGGTTTCAACCACAGCTGGAATAACACGATAATCCCAGGAGTCTATCCAATCTCTCTTATAAAGTGGGAGTCTATCTTTTAAGTCGAGATAAATACCTTTTCCAGGTATAGGTATCTTTCTTCGTCTTTTAGTGTTAAATGTATCTTCAGAGGGATTTTCAATGCTGGTATTATCTGGTGACATATTATGGGAGTCATACGACGGTTGCATTGTTTGGTTATTACTTGCTATAGATATTATTGTAGCTGATTTCGTTGGATCTGGATCTGTATCTGTTACTGAGTGAATCATTATTCCAGGATTATATATATTTGAATATTATTATTAAGCTCGAAGTATTATTGTACTGGCATTTATATTAGGAACTTTTATCTCGACAAAAATGACCAATATATAATATATCAAAATGTTGTAAAATAAAAAAAAGTTGTTGGGATTGTTTCTATTATTATCTGAGATCCCTTAAACTACGGCTCATAGTTGAATAATGGGAGAACCGTTAATACAATATGTCATCGAATGATCGGCAAGGCAAAGAAACTTCTCCTGTTTTTTTTCTTTGGTCCGTTTTTTTTCTCAGCAATAATAACAAGGCTTTATTGGAACAATCAGCGAGAATACATATATATTTTTATATACAATTTCTTATATTCCATGTTAATTTACTAATGAAAGAATTTTTTAAATGAGTATTTATGGTGTTGTAAATAATATAATGATTAATGTTATAAAATGAGGTTGAGATAGTTCATGACATTCGTGAATTGTAAAAATTATAGGTTAAAGTATAACATGTGAAGTATTTTTTTTTTCACCAATTGGTTACTTCTTCAGCTTCACCAAATACTGAGTCCTTAGGGTATGCAGTTTCGATATCTTCATCGTTTTCATTGATTAATGGTTTGGCATTCATAATATCTGGAATATTCTTTTTCATAAATTGTAACATTAACTTATTAATCAATTCGAATTCAAGTAAGAATGCATCATGACCTTCTGGAGACTCTATCTTTTCCAATTTAGCATTTGGAATATGTTCAGCTAAGAATTCTTGTTCACTATAAGTAAATAAACCATCAGAACTAATACCTATTACTAAAGTTGGCTGTTCAATAGAATCTAAAATTTTTTCCATATCTTCTTCATAACCGTTTACAGAACGATCACGAGCTAAATCATGAGTATCTAATTTTCTAGTGATAGCAATGTAACAATTAGCATCAAATCTATTAACGAATTTTGTACCTTGATAACGTAAATAACTTTGAGCAGAAAAATATGTTTGTGCCGGCTTTAAATCTGTTACTTCACCACTAATTGAACTAACTGATGAAACTGAATGTAATGAATCAGCTGATGAAGTTGTTGAGGATATTTGAGACTCATTTGAATGCGTACTCACTACACTACCCATTCTACTACTATTACCATGTATTATATTAGCAGATAACGAATTACCATAATTTCTCATACCATCGTTATGAATATGAAGTGATCTTTCACTAATTGTGAAAGGTTGTCTATTAATTTCTGTAATGTTATTATTTGAAATATTTTGACCTTCTGAAGTTTTACTTTTATTTTCTTGTTGTTTGGAAGGTTGTCTTCTTGAAAATTTTTTTTCAAAACTATTTCTAGATCTATATGTTAATAAAGCAGCCATTCTAGCAGCAGATAAACCTGCTGTTGGTGGGTCATCTAATGAATAAAAACCATCTAAATATTTTGGATCAGAATAAATCGATTGTCTTTGAGCTTCGGACCATGAAATACACCAAGCTGAATGTCTTGCTGAAGTTGCTAAAGCAACTAAATTTCTCACATATGATTTATTAAACATTGTAGTCCATTCTAATGCCAGCATTCCTCCCATGGAACCACCAATAACACAAGCAATAGATTTAACGCCTAATGAATCTAAAACCATCTTATGTGCACGAACATCATCTCTTACAGTACATAAAGGAAATTCAGGACCGTATGGTCTACCTGTATTTTCATTAATAGATAAAGGTGAAAATGAACCATATGGAGAACCCATAGAATTTAAACAAATAATAAAATATCTAGTTGGATCAAATGCTTTATCTTTTCCCAGCAAAGGACCCCACCAATCTGCAACATCTGATGAACCTGTTAGAGCATGACAAATAACTAAACAGTTATCACGATTTTCATTTAATTTCCCCCACGTTTTATAAGCAATTGGAAAATTATTTAAAGTGAGCCCCGATTCTAATACTAATTCTGGTATTTGAATAATTTTTTGATTATGTACTAATTTGACGAAAGGATTATATTCACCAATTTCTTTTGGATCTAATTCCACTAAATTTTTTGAAAATAATGTTTGTGACATAATGTAATATTATAATTTTTAGTAGTATGTTTTTACTCAGTGTACTCTGTTAGTTCTGTCGGTACTTTTGTATAATAAATCTTGTTGAAAAATTGATTGATTAAGTAAATTAAAATTCAAGTGAATTTTAATTCTATATATATATATGTTAAGATATATATATATATTTGTCTTATAATATAAAATTAATACGTCTATTCGTTGAAATAAATTCAGTTACGTTTGTGCTACTTCAAACCTATTGAAGAATATTAAAAATGTTTGCAAATTTAATAAAACGTTTACCAAGTTCTTACTTTATATATCTTACGCCATTCTTTATCAACTTTCGTAGTTGCATTTTGCCACATTTCTCTTTGTTCCTTATTGTTTTCTAATTAAAAGCAGACAATAAAAAATATTGGACCCCAGAATTTTAAAATGAAAATTGATGCCTAATTCATTTTCTTAGTCAGGAAAGTTGTTAATTAATGTGGCATTTCAAGATTTGTAAATAATGAGTGATCAGGAATATTAAATTTTATCTGTCTAAATTTTCAATATATGCAATTCTGTTACTTATGAACGAGACTCATTTTTTTATTGTACGTAATATAAAACGGACAAATATATTAAAGTCACGGGATTTGTAAAAGTAAAAGTTTGTTTAAGGGGGAGGGAAAAAGATATTAATACTGTTTCGACTTAGAATATACAGTATGACCAACTCATGAGGAAATATAAATCCCTTTTTTTAATTTTGGACGGACATCAGAACTGTGGCGCTTTTCTTTATGTCTCTCAGTCAGTGGGTGTTTTTCTCTCTGCGGAGTTTTTTGTTGATAGTGTTTTTTTACACATTCGGCATTTTTGGATCTTGGTCCCAGGAGACACCACAGTTACCGTATAAGGTAACAACGCCTCACTTTTGTTTTATTGGATCACTTCTCCGAGCGAATTAAAGAAAAACGGAGAGAACGTCACGTGCTGTTGCCGGTTGGTACTTGATTTCTTACTTTACCGGTTTTTTATACTAACCGACTGTATACAGGGTTTAAAGTTGTTTTTCAAAAATTGATTCATATACATTTAATATACGTAATTTAAAGATATTTGAATTACAAAGGAGCAAAAAGTTAATTTAAATAAGTGACTGAGATGAACTTCGTATTATTATTGTTGTTATGTAATGTCTTTGTGAATGCCATATAAATGATTTAATTATGTAAAATTTAAATTAAAATTAAATAAAAAAAAACGAATATTACAACTATCTTGGATAATTGTTTCTAGGGTATTTCTGATTTGGATAGCCTTGATTGGCATAGCCGTAATTTGGGTACCCTTGATTCATATTACCTTGAGATGGTGGATAATTTTGATTCTGTGGATAACCTTGATTGTTAAAGTTTTGATTACGTTGATCATATCCTTGATTGAAAAAATTTTGTTGCTGCATATACATCTGCTGTTGTTGTGGATGCATATACCGTTGTGGTTGTGGTTGTGGCTGAGAATAATAACCCTGTGGCTGCTGCTGTTGTTGTTGTTGTTGTTGTTGTTGTGGATAATAGCCTTGTGGCTGAGAGTGTCCTCGAGCATTATTGTAATTATTATGACCATTACTTTGACCATTAAAATTAGTTTGCTGTTGTTGTTGTGAATAATGCTGATTGTGATGTTGGTTATTCATATTTTGCTGTGAAGTATTTGAATATTGTTGTGTTGGTCTACTTTTATCGTTTGCAACATATGATGTACTATCATTTCTATTATTATTTCTTTTATCATTATTTGAATTCCTACTATTATTTGAATAATTTGAACTTGAATTGGAATGTTGTCTTGAACTATCATTTATATTCTGTACTGGTTGAAATAACTCATCTGCGACAGGTGGTTTTCTTCTTTGAAGTCTACCATTGCTAATAACACTTTGACGGTTACTATCGCTAGCTTGAGAATTATTATTTCTATTAGCTGTAGTCCTATCTGGAGATGTCTGTATCGGTCTCGAATTATCAAATTGTTGATGTCTTTCTTGTCTCTTGACTTCTTCGTTTTTATTTGGGCTATTTTCTTTTGCAAAAGGATTATATTTAGGTTTACTAACCATTGTCTCATTCTTCTTGGAATTATTAACATCTATTGCAGAATGATAAATTTCATTCTTACTGTCACGATCAGATAAATTCGATGTTGAACTGTTATTACTCTTAGATGGAGAGCTTCTCCATGAGTTATTTTGAAGAGTCTTTTCATGAATACTACTTGCAACGCTTCGTGAGTTTAATTCATTATCGTATTCAACCATTCTATTTTGTTCCATGAATGATGGATCAAAAGGATCGGGCTCATCAGCTATCATGACAGGAGATGGTTCTTTCCTTATTGGAGAATGATGATGTGCAGATTTATTATTTTTATTGGAATCCTGATTGTGTCTCTGCATAGAAATATTCTTAATACCTGCTCCTAATTTCTCAATTTCCGAAGAAACCCTCAAATTATCTGGTTTGATTTTAGGTCCACCCATCTGAACAAATGAATTATATACTTCACTTTGACTATTATTTGAACTCTCGGATTTTGATGGTACAGAACTTTCATCAGCATCATTAGTATCATACATATTGAATATCGAAGAAATGCTTTCTGTACTTTGTTCTGGTATATGACCTTTTTGTTTCACAGATGAAATATTATTACCGCGACCATTATTTATACTTCCTTGGCCATTATACTTTCTTAAGTTGGCATTATCCCGGTTAGAATTAATTGCATTGGTGGTTTGATTTGTTTCAATATTACTAAATTGAGTGCGTGAATGAGTTCTATTAAGAGAATCATTACTTCTGTTATTTTCATTCATTCTTTTCTGAACAATAATTGATTCAGATTGAGGGTTGATTCTTTCTGGAGATTTCATATATTGTCTTTCTGGAGATTCCATTGAGATTCCATGTTTAGTTCTAGTAGCTGGTGACGATGCCGATGATGATGATGATTTTACCAACGTATCAGATCTTGGTGAGCCGGATGTAGATTTGGCATTAAGTTTTGGAGATAAAATTGTTCCAGCAGCATCAAATAATTCACCAGACTCTAAGAATGATGAGTTCAATGAATTCTTCAAATCTTTACTATTACCACACCCAGTATAACCACTTCTATTCTTCATTAACATAATTTCATTAATTCTTTCTTTCCAATTGGCATTGGTCCAATGAAGACTCTCTGAAGATGTCGCAAGTTTCATAATATCGTCGACTTGTAAATAATAAATATGGGGTAAAGTTGGTAGACCAAATAATAGTGATTCGGGATCCTCTTTATTGGCAATTAGTCTCTTAGGTCTACCATAAAGTTTGAAAGCATTCATAGCAGGTATTAAGAAACGAATAATTGTATCATAACCTTGAACAGCCATATGTTTCTCTGGCATTATAAAAATATTAGTAGATGTAGGATTATCAATTTTTTCAAAACTTATTGTCCCTTCGACTTTAATAATTGTTGAGGTATCAATTAATTTAGCAGATGATGGATATACCGCATATACTTCACTTGCGCTAGTAATAACTGCCATAGTATCAGCTTTCTTAGTTTTTTTTTCATTTTCGTAAAATTTTATTTGACCATATGGTGATTTCTTTGAACTTAGTTGTGTAATAACAGCATAACATCTTCTCCAAGGCATACCTGTTCCAAAACGAACACTTACCCAATCTTCATAATCATATTTTGTTGACCCTAATATAACTTTAATATCACTTAATCTTGCACCTCTGCTTGATAAGAATGCGCCTGTATAACCTTCTTGTAATGCTACATTTTCGTATATACTTAAATGAATAGCGGCATTCCATTTAAAAAATGATTCTTTATCATTAAATTGTAAAAAATATCTATTCTTTAAAGTTGTTGAAATAACTATTGCATTTTCTAATTTCTTATTACTTGCTGTAGAGACACCTTCAACTGCATCAATAGGCTTTAATATAGCATCATTTAAATTTAAATACGTTGGTTTGGATGCAAATTTTCTAAAATCAATTTCATTTGTATCAACAAGTTCTTTAGTATCCCAAAATGCTACTTGAGTACCTATAAGCACACCATAAACTTCTTTCCATTTCCTTAACGCTGGTGATCCATCATTCTTTAAATCATGAAGGATCATTAGTGTGCCCTCATGGTAACGTCTATGAGTATGTGCAGTTAATAAAGTGACGATAGGAACCAATTCACTCGATAATGGTTCTTCCTCTCTCAGAGATGGTGAACCATCTATATTCCTATTCGAGATACCACGATATTCAGCTGGGGATGTTGTGTATAAATCAGACTCAGATTCATTCGATCTGTTTCCTGAAAAGAAACGTTTCATAATTTCAGAGTATAGGCGTTAGTTGATCTTATTGGGTAAATAGCTTTGATCCTCTGAATTTGAGGAATAATTTATCAACAAAACTAAATATCATGAAATATATAACTATATATAAGCAAATATACACATCTATGTCAAGAATGAATATAACAAAAACACCTTTCAAATGATGATTATTTTGGTTTCTTTAGATTACAACTATCCTCATACCTTTTTTCCAATGTTTTGTTCTAACACTTTCCCCGTACTTCCCAAATTCCCTTTCATCGCTATCTGAAAAATTGAACCCCTCCATTCATCATAATAAACTTCTACTGCTTTAGTTCCCATTATTTCCATCAACGTAGAGGCGCACCGTACAAACAAACCTTACCTATAGAAATCGCGCTCATTCAATTATTTATGAATCAGAAACGGCTTGGCTTTTGCTGTTTCAGGTAGAGGTGATCTGCAGTAATGTGGACCACTTAGGAAACTGATGGCCCAAAACGGTCACAACGTTTAACTCTCTCCGATGACAACCGTGTATGGTACTTTGAATTACGTATAAGTTAACTACATTTGGGAATACGAAGTTGACGTGGGATAATTATGAGAGAGCTAAGTGACCTGAACCTGAGCCCCAGACTATGACCTTTTTTTTTTTGTTCAATGAATGCGTGGTTTGTGAAACGATTATGAACAATGTGCTGCGCCACATGCCAGTAAACACGAGGTAGATCTTGACAGCTTCAATTGCAACTTGCCTTTTGTTGTTATTAATATCATACGAGTAGACTCAGTATTTCTGCTGGAGAAAAATATAATAAAAAATATTGAATATGTATATATATATATATGTGTGTGTGTCTACATGGAATAACTTACTTTGACATCGTATATCTATTTAACTGTTGTTCTTTGATCAACAGTATAACAAATCCGATCGGGATTTGGATCATCCAGACACCCAAGATGGCTAACGATATGTAAAGTTCCATCATAGCTGTATGATGAAAACCATGTAAAATCTTTATAAGACCAGTTTTCATTTCATCAGTTAACTCGTTTACAATCTGTGAAATTTTAGTAGTGGATGTCGATGTTTCATTTGACAAAGAAGATTGCATCTCAGTCATATTTATCCTTGGTATACTTAAATGAGCTTTATTGTTTATCCAAGTCATAGCTTTTTCAACAGCATATAATTTATCCTCAATAACACACTTTACAACAGTTTTCATTGGCTTATAAAGTAGTGTACCATTAAACATGTCTCCTAAAGCTGTGTCGATATCCCCTATCATTGTTGCAACAGTTTTATTAATAGATGACGTGGTGGTATCAATCCAACCAAATGCTTCTTGGTTAATGTATGATTCAGTAGAATTGATATATAAGTTTGTTTGAGACCCCCAAGTAGCCAAGTCTTGTTTCAGGGTGTCGCTATTGTTCAATGAGGACTTTATTTTACTTGTTACAGAGACTCCATTTGTTGAGGTGAGTTTCTTGTTTAGCACGGCTATTATTATCAATTGAAATACACAAACTAATAGAGCTAATAGTCCTATCCCCAAGATTATTAGTGCTCGTTCGGATGTAATATACGCCACAAACCAATCTAGTTTAGCGCTTTGTAATCTTGACATTTTTGTTCTATTTCCCAAGGTAAATAAATACCTGAACATATTCGCAATTCTTGTTTGCCATCTGTTAAATACTGTATGATAAGTTGATATTATATCTGGTGTGTCTTCTAGGGAACCTTTTAAAGTAGACACAGCAGATATATCATCAGACAGATAGTATGGCTCCTTTAATGAATAAGCATCATTCAATTCTTTTAATCTTGACCATTTACGGAATTCATCATATCCAATGGGGATAAGAACAGCAACTGCCGCAATTGACATTAATATGATGAAAATTGTAGTGACAACCTTAACACTTTTTATTAAATCCTTGTATATCAATTGAATCTCGGGTGTATTTGATGAACAAATACCGGTACCATTAGTAGTAACATCTGTGAGTGGTGGTGTATATAACAAAGTTGTATTCTTAAATATATTTGTCACATTTACTTTTTTAACCTCATTTCTTGCATAGACAAATGGAATGGAAAGTTCACTCTTTGTCTTGTTCTTTAAAGTATCAAAACTAGGTGTTTTTGCAGCTAATGATTCCAATTTTTCATTTATCGATGATGGAATATATACATTCCTCAAACTAGAAATAGTTAAATTGACCTTTTTAATTTTATTAGAGGCACTATCACTATCATCATCATCATCATCATCTGTGAAAAAATCCTCTACTTTTGATGCTGCACTTATTATTTTATTAATTATCTTTGATAAATCATCTAACCCATCATCAAGGTCATTAGCAATATCGTGTACAGTTCCATTAACTGCCCCCAATAATTTTTCTGTAGTATTTGTGGCAACATCCACAGTACCATCAATTGCGCTTACAATCAAACAAGCATAAGTACCTAAATATAAATCTACTACAAAAGTGAGTAATTCTTCACTTGCATAAACCAGTAGCGACAAAGTCTCTAAAGAGGCCTTCACTGTTGCAATCATTGATTTCTCAACCATATAATTCCCCATTAATCCTAAATAATGAGGAGTGTTTCCAATGATGTTTGCATACATCTTATCGATTGTAGAACAATTGGAAAGAATGTATGCTTCAGAATTATTCAATGCTGAAGTTAAAGATTTAGTGAAAAATGTAAGCTTTAAAATTGCTAGAATTAGCACTAATGTATACCTATTAATCCATATTTGAGTCAATGCTTCACCCAGTTTTAAATAATTCGTAAATACACGCATGGTAAAGTATCATTGGTGTATAAAGAACATATAATATGAAACTATAAATGAATGTTGTTTATTTCAGCCATATTAGAGAAGTTGATGATAAAAATCATCATTTTATATATAATTCACCTTGGAAAAATGGCTGGGTACCTTTTTAAAATTAATTTTATTTAAAACAGTTGTTAAACTATGTTTTATATTTGAATGAAATAAAATTAGAAGAATATTACATTTCTGTCAATTCAATATTCTGTAGTCGACTGTTAAATTTAATATTGCTTCTTACGTTTCGAATATTTTTATGTTTCGCCACACACAAACTCGCGGAGAGGATACACAAATAAAATTAAGTTTCAAAACTGTCACAAGTTTACCTCATCGCTATCAATAATAAAGCCATTTCAGAATACCTAAAACTATTAAATAAAAAAAGAGAGACATTATCTACTTGAAATTCTATTAAACATACATATAATGAAAGAAGGAAAAAATATATTTATATATAATTTTTAAGTTGGTGGAAAACTTATAGAATTCCCCATGCATCTTCTGCACCGTGACAGAATTTTGAACAAGCAACAGATGCTGATAATGGATAATTAGATAAACCAATCTTTTCGTCAACAAATTCATCAGCAAAATTATCTCTACCACGAGCCATTGCACCAACAAATACACAAACAGATTCATCATCATCTAATTTATTAATATAATCTTGTACACGAACAACAGGTGAATCAAATGATAATGTTACTTTACGACATTTTGTTGGTAAATGATCTGTAATTGGATTTTTAATAACTTTTAATAATTTTTCTTCTGAGTTTACTGATCTAATTGATAATTTATGCAATAATTGTACCATTAATCCAGAGAATCTTTTAAAAGTTCTAGGTATACGTACAGATGGATTCACTTCAACTAAGACACCACGACTTGTATGGATATAAACTTGTAATTTACCAGCTTTATTAATTGGAGAATCTAATAATGTTAGTAAACATTGATGAGTAATATCTGGTCTTGCTTCACTAATATCTCTACCCATTTTTTTCAAAATACCTTGATGATCATCACAATTCAATAATGCATATTTATCACCTCCGGGTCCCGAAGAAAGTTTATGAGTCTCCAAGGATGCCTCTGACAACACAACTATTAGTCTTTTGGTGTTCTTATCACGAGATGTCAGTACAGGTGGTGCTTCAGGAACTAATGATGCAGGCAATGCACGTTCTTCACCATTTCTTTTAGCGTCTCTAACTCTTGAATCCTCAACCATGTCTGTAATATACGTGTGTGTGTATAGGTTATATTCAACGATCTAGAAATATATATATATATATATACCTATATACCCATATACTTAGAATATGGTAGATATTACTTTCTCAATAAAAGGCAAATAATTGTTATATGTGATAAGCTTTTCAAATTACATTTCAATATGCGATGACTTAACGGAATTGCTTTGTTGTGTAATGTCATTGCAAAATGGAAAATTTAATTTTTTGCTTTTTGTCATCGCCGAGAACAGAGCAGCAAACAAAGAAACTTTAACAATTTTAAAAAATTTTCAATCGTCGCATGTGATATCGGCAAACAGATCAAATCATATTAAGTATGTATTTGTGAATACATATGAGTTTTAGATTTAATAATTAATAATCTTACTCATTTGTAAATTAAGTGAAATCTACTTATTGATTGAGATGTAACTTAGCTAATTGTCTTGTACGTAATATATACCTGTGAACTAGACAACTTATATAACAATGGATGTCGAATAAATTCAATTCATACATTTAGTTCGGATATTTTCACTTCTTCTTCCCATAACATACTGATTCTGATTTCAACGGTTTACTGTAGTTGCTCTATATATTTATTCTTGTTAATATAACTTATTGTGTGGGTAAGAGGGTAACTTGCCACCCTGTCACTCTCGACGAACGGCGTCTTAATATCATTTTTCTCAGTTTGTTTTTGTTTACAAATTTAATCAAAATTTCGTTTTGCTGCTTTGCTCGTTGTGTCAATATTAACCGTATTATTATTATTATTGTTATTGCTATATAGTATTCTTTTGGGTACATATAAATTTGGATCTTATATAAGATTTAAATAGATACATAAATTATGTGAAAAGTTATATTACAATCATTGTAAGAGCGAGAAAGAGAGTGATCAAAGATAATATAAACAAACAATGTCGAGAGCTAAGAGAATTATGAAAGAGATGCAAGCGGTCCAAGATGATCCAGAAGCTCATATCACTTTAGAATTTGTTAGTGAATCAGATATTCATCATTTAAAGGGTTCCTTCTTAGGACCTCCTGGAACACCATATGAAAATGGTATATTTGTTGTAGATATTGAAGTTCCAATGGAATATCCATTTAAACCACCAAAGATGAAATTTGATACAAAAGTTTATCATCCAAATATTTCATCTGTTACAGGAGCAATTTGTTTAGATATTTTAAAAAATGCTTGGTCTCCTGTTATTACACTTAAGAGTGCATTAATATCGTTACAAGCATTATTACAATCACCTGAGCCAAGTGATCCACAAGATGCTGAAGTTGCACAACATTATTTAAAAGATAGAGAATCTTTTAATAAGACAGCTGCTCTTTGGACACAATTATATGCCGGTGGAAATAATAATGGTAACAACGATGGTATTAATGCAAGTAATGCTGATGAAGCTGATTTATATGGTATTAGTCAGGAATTAGTACAGGAATTTGAGTCTCAAGGATTTCAAAAGGATAGAATCATTGAAGTACTCAGGAGATTAGGTATAAAATCCTTGGATCCTAATGATAATGATAGCATCAATAGAGTCATTGAGGAACTTTTGAAATAGAAAGTTTGTACATAATAATAATAAAAAAGTTCTAGAACATATATATATATATATATATATATTTACATTTTTATCTATTTCATATTTTATTGCAAAATAGTATCAAATGGATTGCTCTCTGGCAATAACGATGTTTCGATGGTTAACGTTGCGACTTTAATCATGACGGATCAATTCTTAAATTTGTCTTATTTAGTGATTCTTACCCATTTGTCCGTAGTCAGCCAATAAGATTGAAGGACAACGCGAACTCCGTCAATCGGGGAACCCGAAATAATTAAATTGTAAAGGGAATAGAAGAAAGACTTTCCCCATATATTTATACATACATATATATATATATGTATATTACAGGACAAACACTAGTTAACTGAATGTTTTTTCTTGAACACAATTTAAACCAGTTTTAAATCAAATACAGTTACTAAAGTGTATATTTTAACATAAAGGTATTAAAATATTACTCGTTCAATTTCCAGATAATGTTATCCAGAACAAATTTCGCTCCATTAAATAGATCCCTTGGTCTGGTATCTCGTAGGACGTTTCAAAGTTCAGCAAAAAGATGTCTGACTATTCCATTTTTACCTGTTTTACCACAAAAACCAGGTGGTGTTGTTGGTACTCCAAATGATGCATATATTCCACCTCCAATTTCAAAGATGGAAGGACCAGTTCATTGGTGGTTAGAAAAAGCCTTTGCGGTGACAACTTTACCATTAGCTGCAACTGCAATAATTACAGGTCCATTATCAACTACATATGACTCTATATTTTCTGTTGCATTATTAGGTTATTGTTACATGGAATTCCATTCGTGTATTACAGATTATATCTCAAAAAGAGTATACGGTAAGTTCCATAATTATGCTCTATATTTGTTAGGTGGTGGTTCTTTAATCTCTTTATTCGGAATTTATAAATTAGAAAATGAAGGTGAAGGTGTGACAGGATTAATTCATTCTTTATGGACTGGTAAATCTAATGTTCAGAAAACTGAGAAAGCAGTCGAATAAATTTTGAAAAAAACAGTCATTTAATAATATTTTATTATGTTAAACTCTATTTATTTTTGTTTCTTCTACTTTTATTAGGAAAGAAACAAAGTATTATATTGTGCACCTTTATTATTTTTCAGATTAAATAATGATAACCACAATGTAATATAACCTTTTATCATATATATTTATATATTCCCAGAATTTTTATTTAAAAAAAAGTAAAGATAATTTTCATTTAATTTGGATCTTTGATCTGTCCTGTAAGCTTATTTTGCCAATGTTTCAATTTCTCAATGAGTTGGGTCTTGTTTTCTCGGGGTATAGAAACATATTGTAATGGTATTTCGTTATCGTACACATCTCGACAATCAAATAATGTGTTAATTTGTGCAACTTGTCTTACAGAATCTAGTGTTACTTTGAAGAAAGGTCGAAGTTCAATTAAATATCGTTCAATTGTATCTATCGAAAATATTTTACATTGTTCCATAATAAATGTATATGATAATTCTCTGTGGGTCTGGACCAACGATACAATTGTCAATAATTGTAATTTCTTAACCATTGCAGGTGTAAGACTCAAATTTAATGGTATATCTTCTATGGTACCAAATGAAAATAATTCAAATATATCCCTGGTTTCAATTGTACTGGATTCCAACCATTCTTGTTTGTAATGAAATTTTGAAGGATCTTCAAGGATAGTATGTAAATGGTTCGGTATTTCTATCATTAATTCCTCTTTTTTCGCTTATTTTGGTTAATAGGGGGAATATTATTATTGATCTTTTATGATAACCCTTCAATTACTAACGGTTTACTATATTTCTATCTTAAATTTTTGTAAGCATAATTTTTCACTTCTTTAACCATGAAATCTTCTGGTAGCGATAATATATTCAAGCAACTAGAATGGGAACACTTAATAATAATTTTACCATATTCTAAGCTTCATTGAGTATTGTTTAATATATAAATTTCTCAACGACATCGATATTAATATATAATCAATATCAAATTGACCTTAGAAGTATTGCGCGGGTGCATAGAAGCACTACAAATGAAAGAAAAATAATGTCGTTATTTAAGTAAAATAATAAAGGGCGAATTGTATAAAATCATATAAAATATATTGTGTTCTTTTGTCCATATTTTACAGTATAACAGTTAAGACAATGTTCAATCAATTAATTAGAATTAATGTATGTAAGTAAATAGTTAACTATATGATAATTATAATATTATGATTGATTGTTTTCCTTTCTTTTTACGCTGTAGATAATTTAGAATAGAAGAATTTAATAATTCACTAAACAGGGCTGTTCATTTATATTTGGTATTTAATTAATTTATGTTAGAATAACGAATCACCACATCACACTTTAAATAAGATAAGCTTGTTTTATTACCATCACAAAGTGATATGTTATCGTACAGTTAGTAACCTTTTACACATTAATAAGTTCATTTTGTTCCCCTCTTGGGAAATTAACATTTAGAAGTGTTAATAATAATAAAACGGAAGATATGCTATAATTAAATAATAACTAGATATCACAACATATATAAGAAAAGTTTTGACTACTTATGTTCGGTATCAGTAATCGAAAAGGATGTTAGTCTTAAAATAACAGAATCCACAATTTCCAATTGAGAAAAATTATGAAGTTTTTATTTTTATTTTTCACGTTTAGTAAATAATATCATATAACAATATTCAAGGAAACAAAAAAAATATTAAAATATAATACAATTAAGAACAACTTTTCTTAACTTACATAAATACACCTTCAATCTAACATAGCAATAAACAACAATTTAATCCTTTAATACTGCTGGTTACATGTCAACCGTACTATACAATACAAATTCCACGTTTATACAAAGATATCAAAGGAATAGTCTTCGACAGAACAGAAACTCTTTAATTGGCAAAGATGGGACGATAACTGGTGCAATCACTTCGCAGATAACAGAAGATCCCTTTGTTTCTAAACATACCAAGGACTCTCCGGAATATTTGCAGCAATTGTGTAGTTCATGCCTACCATCATCCTTACATCAAAGAATAAGGAACCTTAAGGTCACACCCGATCTAGAAATTGTAGCACTAGTGGCATTGATTTACAAGAATTTCATTAGTAATTGGTACGGTGTCAAAATACCAACTAATGACACTCAATTTGCTACTGAGATATACAATATTGTTGAAAGGCTGATATCGTACCTTCGTGAGAAGTCTAATTTGGATATTAAGTTAATCATTTTGGATGAATTCCCTGCATTATTATCAACTCACATATGTGCTCTTCGTTCAATTAATACAAAACAAAATATGAACTCTGACGATATCTATAAGCAATACAGTAGGTTAACTTTGTACGAAGAGGATACATACCCTTACACGATAACAGCCCTTATAGAACGATCTCTGAATAACACTTCCCTCCTTCAAAATACATTTATTGATGCACTGTTCAATGAATTGTTACTGGGAAGAGTCTTTGATAGTATCACAGAGCCTTATTATATTTTAAGAGGTGTTTCGAAAATATGTAATAAAATAATTGAAAGAAACAATGCAAAAATTTCTTCAAAATCTGTATCTTACTGGACTATGCTAAAATCAAAACTTTCAAAAATAAGGAAAATGATAACTTATGTTTCATCATATGAAGACAGTGAGAAAGACAAGAATTATGATTCTTTGATGAATAAATATATTACCCATACATTGTTCGTCGATTTACTTCAATTAGAGATAAAAAAACCTTTGTTCTATTCAACATTAAAATTTATACAAAATCTATTCTCAAGATCTAATACGATGAACAAGATTGTAAATAACTCATTCGATAATTTTATCAATAAAAAATTGATGAACTCTACTACTGTAGGTTCATTAACGAAACTTGTGCGACATACATTATTCCCACATGATAATCTTATGGGACCACGTACCGTAATACCCACAGGGGTGCACTTTGAAGAGTTTAAGAATGATCGAATCGAGGAACTGTGGCAAGTATGCAATATTTACAAAGCTTCTCTAGTATTAAATATAACAAATGACGACGTTAAGAATTTTGTAGACTCCATTTGTATCAGTAAAGAATGCAACAAATTATTGATGTTTAAACTGATTGACTGTATGCTTGCCCATATCGTAGATTAGGATAAGGAGATAAATGACATTTTGGAAAGTCAGTAGGAAACTCCAACTTTAATTGAAATAAATTCCATAAGAGCACTCACCGTTCCCTTGACCATTCTTTGAAATATATGCTTTAAACAATGTATTTTACATATTCCTAGTGTATTTATATAAATGAAATAGATCAATACTTACTGCAATGCGTAACGCGTTATTTACATTATATACTTTACACGCTGCGCAGGGAAACGAAAAACCAAAAAGGTCATCTCTGTTTTAAAAGTTTACTTTATAAAATTAACTTAAGTTAGGTGGGAAACTTGACACATACTAATAATTCTTGTCATTTTCAATATAAGATAATAAGATCACATCATTATTGGATCATTTCTTTTGTCTTATTAAACACCTGAGTTACTAGAGGTATTTTTAACAGTTTTCTTACATAGATACACTGTTTATATATTTGGCGGCTATGGCAAACTTTCCCGGTGAAGATAATAATAATGTTCCTAAAAGGATAGTTAACGCCATTAGTATGCGTCCTATAAATCACTTGGTACCTAAGGATGGAATTATTACATTGAATAGTTCGCATATGCATGCATCGATAAATCTAAAGAAGGAAATTACTGAAGATATATTCGAGCAGGATGAGATCACTAATATGATAAAGTCGGAAATATCTGAAACGACTGAAACATCTAACAATAGTCCTTTAGAAATAAAGTTCAGATATCCTCAAAATATTGAATTAGATGAAGAGACAGACTTAAAAGACCAAGTTAATTTATTGAAGGATCTCTCACCTATAACTCTACAATACATGAGCTCAAGAAAGACATACATTGACCCGTCACAGATTATTCAGACACCTATGATATCTGAGAAAACTTCTAAAAATATCATACCTCCGGAAGAAGAAAGTTCAATGGTTGAGGATATTGTGACTGAACAGCAGTCAAAGAAGACTAAGATATCGACAAATGTTTCCTTGAATCAAGAAAACATCGGTTTACAATATATGAAGGACTTCGAAGAATTGGTAAGAACAATAGATACTGATAACAATGACGATATTGTAGGAAACACCGAACTGTGGTATCCATTAGGTGATGATCATTATATTTTGACCGAATTTTGCCTTAATAAAATTATAACTATATTGCAAAACATATCAAAGATCCCACAAATATGGCCCAAATTAAATGTCCAGGATTTAATAAAGCTTTTGAACTTAGCGACCGAAAACATACGGCTCTGTAGAGAATACGGCAACCTAAATTTTGACACCACCATGCTAAAAATAATTGGGTTTTTATCAATAAATGTAACATTTTCAATATTTTTGTTTAACATTGAGGAAAAAAGATTATATCTGGAAGAGTTTGTATTAGAACCAATAGAGTTTCTTACGGAAAATACTGATTTTTCTCAAGATACTGAAAACAATGACAATGACCACATTATACAATTATTTGATAATACTCTATCATTAATACCGAAATATATCCTTCTAAGACCACATATAGACGATGGACTAGTTACAAGACTTATTTATGGTTTCTCTGGAATATTAATGGAGGAGACCTCACAACAGGGGTCAAACACTATAATAAATAGTACACTCGGCCATACAAAGTTAACATGTTCAAAAGTGTTCATTTCCTTGTTTGAGAAAATACCACACCAAAGAGAATTTATATTAGACGAATTATTATCACAAATGGAGAGACTACCACAAAAACGATTGCAGAAGAAACTAGTGAGACTAGGTAATAACACGTTTGTTACACACTTTACTTTAACAATTCTGGAAATGTTGGAGACTATCAACTACTACGACTACATTCAGTCTGTGGTAACAGTCGACAAGAACATTATTGATGTTTTGAATTATCATAAAAAGGTTTCTTCTGAACAAATCTTCCAATATATTGATCATATTGTTGATTTTATTTTCAATAAATTAATAGATCATTTGGCTAAATATCGTCATTGTCTAGATAATATTGTCCAAGATCTAACTAATGCTTTATTATATGGTACATACCCTGTTGCAGAGAGTTTACTTAGCGCAATTGTTAATAAGTTGCTAGAAATATTTGGATCCTCCAAGAAATATAATGCCAATATCGAAACTACATGTCTTCAACAGTTAGGACATATAGCAGGCACAATGTTTGACATCAAGAGGCAAACGTTGGTGCATGAAGCAAATAATCTGATTAAAATCTGCAATTACCCAGATATGCTACCCCAATGGCTTGGATCATTTTCCAAATATGTTACCTATATCAAAAAGTATACATCCAGATCATCTGCGTTCTATTTTGCTTATTGTATGGAAATGAATTCTCTATTGAAGCTGTATTATTTAATGAAAGATACAACATCCGATCAACAAGAAACCAAAGAAACTATATTCAATGCTGTAAACACTTTAATAAACGATACTAGTGAAGAACATAATAACGTAACTCCAGAAACCGTCAAATATCATTACTACTCAATATTGCATAGTTTTGAATTAATTGATTTATACGAGCCCTATCTTAAGCTAGTATTATCTATTTTAGACGAAGATAAAATTAAGTTGAGGTCTGTTGCTATCAAAAGTCTCTCTACCCTAATTACAAAGGATAACAATGTATTATCTAGCCCGATGGTCAAAACAACGATAACAGAATTATTGAGGAATCCATCAGCGGCTTCCATTAAAGATGCAATCCTCGATTTAGTATCAATAGGCTCTGCATATATTAGTTTCTATAAAGAAATCAATCTCAACTATGATTCAGATAGCCTCCAGGTTAGAAGACACATCCTTCGCATAAATGAAAAAATATACGATGAAACCACAGATCAACAGATAAAAGTATTTGTTTTTTCAAGAGTTTTAATGAAAATCGAAGACGAGGAAGATAGTATTATTGACTTGGCAAGGGAAACAGTATTGAGAAAATGGATATTAGTTTTAACTGACTTAAAAGATCTACCAGAAAAGGAATATGAAACATGCTATGAAATTATACAAATTCTGTCTGGTGTCATTTCGTTAAGCGAAAAGTGCTCTGATTTATTTAGCTGGTTTTTGAACTTCTACCTATTGAATAATGAATATCACCCGATCTCTCGTTACACAGAAATTAAAGATAACTTGAAAATCATCACTAATAATCTGGTACAAATGATAATTGAGTTACAAGCAAAAGATGGAGATGATACTGATACAAACCTACAGAAACAAAAATTATTAAATTTGTTATCGTTATTTTCGGATTCGGTTGTTCCATTCATTAGTAAGGATCACATAATCGGACTTTATCCATATATGGTAACTGATGCTAAGAGTAACCTGTATTTCCACATATTACATACCTACAAAAATTCAATGGAAAAATTGACAAACTTTAAACCAAAATTTTTATATGAGTTAGAAACAACATTACTGACTGCGCTTCCAAAAATGACTGTAAAAGAAATCGATGAGGCTATCCCACTGGCATGGTGTGTCGCAAACCAGCGAAATGACTTTGGGAGACTTTTAAAGGCATGCTCGTCGTGCTTCACACTTCTCAATCCATATGTTAATCTTGCTAATAATAATTCGAATAAACTTTCATTAGATAGTAAATTGCAAAGACTATTATATTTAGCCACTGGTTTTGCGAGATTCAGCAAGTTCGATACCTCAGTAACTCATATATCATATGTCCCCGATGGCGAACCAGTATACGAATATGTTGCAAAATGTATGTTGATATTTTCAAAAGGAAACACTGATCATGTAATTCGAAGAATAGCAATAAAAAATCTAACCAAACTTTGTGGGAATCACCCCAGACTCTTTAATTCGAAACATATCCTTAAGATACTAGATACAGAATTCAAAAGCAAAAATCTTGATATTCAATTAGTTATTTTAGAGAGCTTTTATGATTTTTTCGTTCAAGAAGAAAAACATAGTTTAAGGCAAACTGGTGAATCATCTTACATGTCTTCAGATAAACAAAGGAAAAAACGTGCAAAAATGAATCAAAAAACTGAATTTCTAAATGATGGTATTTGTACCGCATTAGTTGCTCGCTATATACAAAATATTCTCAGAATATGCTTATTAACTGACTTCAAGAATGCACTAGTAGGAATTAGGCTGCTAAAACTAATCCTTGAATACGGTTATACTAATCCATCTTTATGTGTGCCTACTGTAATTGCGTTGTTGTCGTCAACAAATGTCTACATAAAAAAGATAACAATTGATCTATTCACTACATTGATGGAAAAATATGAAACTATGGTTTATAGTGGATTACCAAAAGGTGTCTTACTCGCCATCAAATATGCGAGAGATTGCGATTCTACAGAATATTATCAAAACGACCAATTTTTATCATTACTTCAGAGTAATATGACCACATCTAAAGGATCGATAGCCAAGTTTAATAAACGTCTCTTTAATACGGTTGATATGCTTCTTGAAGCGTCTTTGAATGAGTCAACAATGGAAGAAAACGTGCATATAATTTTATTTATTGCTTCCAACATTTCCAATATGAGATTTCAGGATCAATATGAATTACTACTATTTATCAGAAAAGTTGATATCAAATACGAACAAATGAAGGAAATTACCTACTCACATGGAAAAATGACAATAGGAACGTCGGAGATGTTAGGAAGTTCTGTAGCTAAATCCAAAATTCGAAACATGATTATCGCAAGTGCTATATTCGAAAAGCTAAGGTTACACTTGATCAATTTATATTCTTTAAAGGAGGATATATTATTATACGATGAAATGCAAGAGGAGGAACTTAGAGGGAGACCTGCAATTTTGAATAAGATTATTTCGCAGCCGCTACAAAGTGTTATTAGAGATGTAGTATCGAAATTCGGAGATGATGAGGAGTTAGTTGATTATTTGGATAATTTAGATTAATTATTATATATATGTATCTACATATTGCAGTTCTCTTATAATATATTACGAAAAAGTAAATGCTAATAACATATGATTGTCCTTTTAATGTATATTTATATTCTATGTCCATCTAATACCAAATTGAGATTACTTAAAAAAGTCTAAAACGTTCGAGAAAACAACGTATATAAAGAAGGAATGCTTTCATAATGTTAAGTACGTACGATTTTCTCCATTTATACATCAACCTTATATACAGAGGTTTCATAATCAATCTCGTAACTAAGGTTTCTGGACCTTCACCTTTCTATGTGGAATTAAGATATTTGGTTGCTGTTGCCCTGTAATACCATTGTTAGAAGGCCCTATACTGGTTGAATACGATTCGTTGGTAATCGAACTTCTATTAGTTACATGTAAATAAGGTTGGTGTTGGACAGAGTCTATGTAGTGTTGGTTTAGATTATGTTTATCATCTATTCCATTTGGTTTCGATGAATAAAATTGGGGTTTAAGTTGTTCCTGCAATTTTGACAGTCCACCTTTATGACCGGTCAACACTTGTTGATTATTAACCTTAGACTGTAATGCGTTATGAAATGTTTCAGATTGGAGTTTAGCACTGGAAGTAGTTTGTACAACAGGCAGGATTTGTTGTGATACTTGGGCTGTACATGATTGTTGTTGATTTGGAAATATAGTCGCCGGTTTTGTTTGATCTTCATATTGAATATATTGCGCCTGTTGCATACTTGAGGTATGCACTGTATGGAACGTTTCATTTTCTCTCGAATCAGTTTCTAACGAGGTTGATGGTGTAGGTGTAATGTGATGTAATGGAGGAACTACGTCTGTAGTACTATCTTGAATACCATTTTCAATATTATATTGATTAATCAGTAATTTTCTTTCTTCATCATTAATTTTCATAGTCACTGGAATCGCCTCATGATGTTTTGATACAGCTATACTATTTTTCAAAGTTCTGGAATATTTGAAAACTCTTTTTAGAGGTTCATTCGCTGACAATTGATCTTTTTCCTTTGTTGTTAATTTAATAACATAAGGGGTTTTCAAAGGTTGCGCTATTATTGCGAATTGCTCTCGCACTTCTCTTGTTTTTAAACCTATTGTGATAACTCCACCACAAGTTTTTGTTCTCTTTTTAAGTCTATAAGATCGTATTTGTTCAGTCGTAAGATTTTCTTCATCTTCATCTGACGAACTTTCATAATTGTCTAAAAGTAAATGATCAACAGGTCTATATATTTTTGCATAATTAGTTAATGGATTAATTTTAAATTTAGATTTATGTTTTTGTAATATAGATGCATGTTCATTCATTAAATTATATTTATCTAACATATTCATTATCTTATCCATTGTCATTTTTCTCTTTTCGTTCAGTTCATCCATATCAGTTGGATCATTAATCTTCGTCATTTTAACTAAAGCTGTAGGCCACGTTACAATTTCTAATTTATTATACAATTGTTCTAAATGTTCTGCTGTCTCATAACTTTCATTAATATCTGATTCAATCATACGATTTTCTTGTCGCAACATTTTTTTATGAAATGCATTATAAATAGTATCCGAAAGTGGATCCACTGTTACCATTTTATCAGCATCATTTTTTTTAGTTATATCATTATCTTCAATCTTTAAAACCATCTTGGTAATAGATGTTCTAGTATTTTGTATATCTGTTTCACTAGAAGATGGAGGGATTCTTTGGAAACCACGAGACAAACATTGTAATCCTTTATCTGGATCAATCTCATGAGAGAAATCAAATTCAAACGCGGTAGGGTTCTGATTATCAATCGAGGCAGACGATCTAGTTGATCTAGGCTTTGTGTCTGTTTCAAGATTCATTTCACAAACACCTTCTAACTTATCAAAAACAGACTACAGATTAAATAAAAAAAATTGATGAGCACGTACGTACCTTAACAAAAATTGTTCAATGCAAAATATCAATGGATTACCTGTCCCAAATAATTTGCGATATTACAAAAAACACACACACCCTAGGTTATTTTAGCAGACCTTCCAAGTCCTACAGCAAAACACCCGTTAAATAGTTATTCCTTTATCCTATCTGGTAACTGTTTCTCCTAAAATTACTCTCATCATCAGTAGATTATTCGTCTGTTATTTATTTCAAGCAATTTTTGGTGAAGGTTCTCATCGCCAAACGCATCAACATTCACGTGACCCTTTATGCTAAATTATCAACAAATTCCGCGAATTTTATTTACCATTTTTGTTTGCGGTGACAAAATGCGATGAGAAGAGAAGGAAAAAACTGGAAAGGAGTAAACAGAGAAAGATAGGTATGTTGGGTGTTGTTTTAGCAGAAATATATAGAGAGATAGATTGAGATAAGAGCGATAAATAGGTCTATTGTGTGGAAAGGGACAGTGACAGTGAATTTGATTTTTGATTTTTTGGTGTGGTATATCAAAAGAGATATTTAAAAGTTCTTATTTTTGCATATAAATTTTGTTTTTGTTGCTGAAAGTTAATTATAATCTGAATTATTACACTAACTCTCTAAGCCGCCCAAGAAGGAATTTGAAAGTTAGGCAAAACTATTCCATACAGAACTACATATTCTGATAATATGATGAAACGTACTGTCAAAGGTAGACTCTCTGCTAAAGGTAAAAGTAAAGATAAGAAGAAAAAGAAAACTCATAAGCCACTGATTAACAGAAGACATAAAGGTATTATTCAAATTAATGTTCCTTATTTTAAATGGAAATTGAGAATATTTTGGAAATTCGTTCTATTGTCCTTATTAGGTTGGTTTATTGTAATTAATCATTATGAACATTATTCTGTAAAGAACACATTAAAAAAATGTGATTGGCAAAGATGGGAAACTTGGTCAAATGATAATAATGGTAATCCCGTTGATAGCCATAAAGTTGCTTTATTTGCTGATCCTCAAATTTTGGATGATTATTCTTACCCAAATAGACCTTGGATTGTGAATTATATTACTAAGGTTCTTGTTGATCATTATCATATTAGAAACTGGAAATATGTTCAATATCATTTAAATCCACAAACAAATTTTTTCCTTGGTGATTTGTTCGATGGTGGTAGAAATTGGGATGATAAGTATTGGTTACAAGAATATAAAAGATTTAATCAAATATTCCCAAAGAAACCAAATACAAAGACAGTTATGTCTTTACCAGGAAATCATGATATTGGTTTTGGTGATACAGTTGTTGAATCTAGTCTAAAGAGATTCTCTACATATTTTGGTCCAACTTCATCCTCAATAGACGTAGGTAATCATACATTCGTACTTGTAGATACAATATCTTTATCTGATAGAACTAACCCTAACGTATCTTCCATTCCACAAGAATTCCTAGACAATTGGGTTAAAGAACCTCATCCATACCCAAGAATTATGTTAACTCACGTTCCATTGCATCGTGACCCGGCAGTTCAAACTTGTGGTCCTGAGAGAGAATCTAATAAATTATTCCCAATGCAAAAGGGTCTTCAATACCAAACTGTCATTGATAGTGATATTTCACAAATGGTTCTATCAAAGGTTCAACCTGATTTTATTTTCTCTGGTGATGACCATGATTATTGTCATATTAAACATTCTTACAATACACCAATCAATACTATTGGTCAATCAGAAGAAATTACTGTTAAGTCATGTGCAATGAACATGGGTATATCCAAACCTGCTATTCAATTGGTTTCTTTATATAATGATGAAAGCAACACAGGTAAACCAACAATACAGACTCAATTATGTTATCTTCCTGATCCATTTCAACCAATTTGGGCATATGTTATTACTGCTATTATCAATTTTGTTGCACTAATATGGTATTTGATGAAATTTGATAAAGCTAAAGGATCAAGATTACATGGTTCATACAATGATAAAGATGAATTACCATTACCTGTAAGTGCAGATGATAAGAGTGAAAAATCCAAGAATCGTAAAAAACAATTAAAAATTTTAATGAATGATGTAAATGTCAATTTGAACGTTATTGTCAATTTACTAGGGTTAATCTTTATGTATTATTATAAATATATCTAATTAGAAGACAACTGCAAAGCACATAAAAAAATAAATAAAATTGTATAAATATTAAAATTTTAAAAACAAGTCTATTCATATTTACCAACAGAACATTTGTTTAACTTTTCTCAAGTTATTAACTGCATCCAATAACCTCAATTGTTGACATTTCACATGAAAAACGCGTTGCACTACGTAATATTTCTGTTGAAAAATATTTAGTAAAACATATACCAATGACCTGAAAGCAAATTATTCTCTGGCAAACATTTTTAACTAATGAATCAAAATATATGAGGGTGTGCCTGTTTAATATTACGAACCAAACAATATCAACTACATTTCCTTTTCATGTCAAATCAAATAGAAAAATTCGAGAAGCAGGCCTTTTCTCAAAATAATGAATCTAATTATGACCGCCACTCCGATGAGAGTGATATTGACATCGATGAGTTAATGGATGAATTAGATAATGACGAAGAAATCCAACAGATTATGTCAAGACAAAGAGAAGCGAGGTTACAACAAATATCGGATCATTTAAAGAATGTATCCAAGAAGACTTCCGAAGATGAAAATTTTGGTAACCTTGAGACGATAGAAGATGAAGCTAAATTAATTAAATTAACAAGTTCCTCTACTAAGCCAGTAATAATTCATTTCCAATTACCACATTTCAAAAAATGCCAATATATGGATCAACAACTGAGTAAACTAGCAAGAAAATACCTTAATACAAAATTTATCAGGGCCAATGTAGAAGATTGCCCATTCTTAGTGGATAAACTTGAAATAAAAGTGCTACCTTTTGTTGTAGGATATATAAATGGACTCGAGAGGACTAGAATTATTGGATTTTCAAAATTAGGTAGTGACCCAAATTTATTTGAGTTAAGCGCATTAGAAAGATATCTTCTGTCAGAAAGAATGATAAAATCGAATACATCTGGACTTCTAAACTCTACTAGGAGTGAGTCTGGTTATGATAGTGATAGTAGTCTAGATCTTTAAATTAGATAACGCTATATTTTTCAAGAGACGTATTAGTTAAATGTGACGCAGATATATGTATTTTTATGTGATAATATGTACGTAAAAAATATGTATATTATTTATAGATTCTATTATTATGAGAACCCTCTTTGGGGTATTTTATTTGTAATAATGAAATTGTGGAGTTCTTTTTTTCAAAAATTCAAACTTCATTATAATGCAAAAAGTTGAGATTGGAAGATGAGGCAAAAGAAAAGGTTATGTTAGCAAAATGATTATCTTAATAGCACACTGTTCCAGAAAAGTTTCCGTTGCTCAGTTCACTTCTCACTATAATGTTTCAACTATCATCCTCTTCCTTAACTGTGGATTTAAGAGCTGCAAGTTCTTTCTTTAATTGTTCATTTTCAGTTAGTAAGTGTGCTCTATGAATTTCACTATCCTTCAAACACATCATAGCCTTCTTTAATTCGACACATGTTCTTGCATAACCATCTTTTAAGAAGTTAAAATTCAGAATTAGTTTATGGGTACTAACTATTCTCTTCTTAATATCTGTAACTTGTGTCATAGTAAACTCATTAGTATATTTATCAGGAATGGGTGTGTCTGCTTTCAAAGTCTCGGATGTCAACGTCTTACCTTTACCGATGATTTTTTTTTGTTTCTTTTTATTGTATGAAGTAATCGGTAAAGATTCTAATTTTATTTGAGTTTCACTATTTTCAGAAGATAATGTTGAAGACGGCGATAATGATGCTGGTGATAGAAATGGTTCATCTGTTGTTTTATAAATGCGTATATCTTTAATATTTTTTTCTGTCTTTGTCTTCTTTTCCTTCTGTAATTCTGAATGATCCTTGTCATCTGAAACATCATTAATCGATCTTTTTTTTGTATTATTAGTACCTAACAAATCTGTTAAATGCATATCCATATCTGTTGTATGGGTGTTTTCACCCAGTATAGTATCCAACGAGAGTTGTTTATCATTCAAAAGAGATGCATCTATTATATCGGTATTATTCATATTAGTGATAGCAGACTCAATTGCCCTTTCGATATCTGTCTCACTAGTGCTATGTTCACGATCAACATCCTCTTGGTTAAAAGTCAATGCAGAATCGTTAGTGAATGGGTTGGAAGGATCTTCTTTGAATGGGTTGGAAGGATCTTCTTTGAATGGGTCATCTGAATCTGTCAGGAGTTGATGAAGAGCAGACTCCAACATATGCTCTTGAGACTCTTCAATAATAGTAGTTCCTGATTGGATTTCTGTCATTTTTTTTTCAATACCTTTTTGGAAGAATTTTTTTCAGTTTTCAACAAGGTGTAGGGAATGATGAGTTCTCAATTCAGTGGCAGAGATCAAAGTTATAATTTATAACTTAAAAACTATATTATAATCTTATTTTAATGAAGAATAACTAATACGAAGGTGATGCTTCTGAAGTGTGTGTTCTTCCTAGTTTGAGATACTCTTGCCTTTATTTCTAAAATATGTATTCTTGTTTTACCAGCTTAACCTCACTGAAAAATTTACGCAACATCGCAGAAAACGAAGCAAAGCAAAAAAAAAAAAATTTAATAAAAAAAATCGATGAGCTGAAACTTTTCGATGCGATGAGCTTTTGCGCTCTTTCGAGACAAAAAAAGAAAAGAAAAGTAATTGAGCTGTAACGTAAAGAACAATAACATTCCGTTAACCGTGATATCAAGTTGAGTTATAATTAAATATGCGAATGAAACTGATACGTGTTAACGTTATAAACTATGTTATATGATATATTAAATAATATGTGTTATGTATGATTAGGTATTAAGAATAGTAGTGATAAAATGCAGTTACCAAAATGCAATGATTGTCCTAGATATCCAGTTCATATCGGAAATATCTCAGGACTTTTAGTATGGTAAAAATAAAAGGAATTATAATATGAGGGGGGACGAAAGTATCAGGAAGGTGTTATGATATCACCTTATGAATAATATGAAATGCTTTTTTTTCTTGTTTTGCTCCTTTGATTTCCTGTCGATTGTGTTGTTTTTTTTGTCTAAGAGTGGAGTTTTAATTTAGGATATTTAAAAAATGCAAACCTGCATGTACTAAGATTTCGGATTTTTTTTTTCTTTGAAGACTGATCAAAAATTTTACGAGTTATGTCCTAACATCCAGAACTTATCTCCATCTTTGTCGTTCTCTCCGTAAAGGTCAAATGATAATATTTTCTTAAATTTCGAACTTAAATCTTGTTTTAATTCGTCGTTTGTTTCAGTTCTTTGCGCTTCTTGGTTAAAATTTTTGTTAGACCCTAAGGCAATTTCATTTGAAGATGTGGTAGAACTTGTTACAATATCTTCAGTGTCATTATCGTTATCGCCGTATAAGTTTAGATTTAAAAACCCAGGTTTGGTATCAACTTGAACAGGGGTGCTGAACCGTTTAGGTTCTTGTTCTTGTTCTACTTGTGGGTCAATATCAGTGGATAATAATTCAGTAAATGAAGTTGTCTTATTTTTAGATGGAATAGGATGAATATTTTCATCATGTTCTTGGATTGGAGAAGAAGGTTCTCCCATCATTAATCTATCTTCATCATCCATTGATATGAAGTTTGATTGTGGTTTATTGAACATTAAAGCAAATGCATTTCTATGTGGAAATTTGTATGGATTTGAATCATTATTAAACAATACATTTGATTTTGGAAGAGTGGTATTAGATGAATTGTTATCGTTGTTAATCTTTCTTATTTCATCTAAAGAATTATTAATTAGACTCTTCTCAAATAATTTCACTGTAGATGTGCTTGCATTAGAATTATTGTTATTACTCTTTGGTGTAGCAAATATATTGACCAATGATGCATTCGAACTATTGTTACTAGTAGAAGGTGATGACATCTTGGAATAAAATTCAGGTGGGATCAAACCAGTTGGTGGGTTTGGGATATTATTCAAATTACCATTAAGTGTATACTTCCTTTTTCTTTTCATTGGTTTTGGATATGTATCATTTTGAGGATCACCATCATGAATATAAATATTTGAAAAACTCCTACTACTTATATTATCTCTCAATGAACTAAATGGGGTTAAACTACTTTGATTAAATGGAGCCTTTTGAGCTGGATCCATTAAACTCAGTGACCTAAATCTTCCCTTTTTCATTGTGGTAGAAGAAGATGTTGTTGCTGATGTTGAAGGTGATCCGTCTTCAGTATTATCTGTTGAAACATCCGGCACGTGTTGACTAGAGGCAGTTCTAGAAAGAAGACTTGGCACGTAAAAACTAATACCATCTTCCTCTTCCTCGTCATCTTCATCGTCATCTTCATCTTCATCTTCTTCTTCATCTTCTTCGTTAATATTTGAAGTAATTTGTTCTTGTTCTTGTTCTTTGGTATCATGATGGTCCGAGGTTTCTTGGTCAATTATTGAATCTGAAAGTTTTGGTGATTGAGATACTCTGATTGAAGGTATTGTTAAATTTGTATTTGAAGATGAGTTTCTAATTGGGATAGAGTTTAATATTACTTTATTTGTATGATGATAAGGTTTTGTACTGATAGATTGCGATCTTACTCTAACTGATTTATCTTTATTTGAAGTAAGAATATTATTTTGAAAATGCATTAATGATAATGATTCTCTTTTGATTGATTCCTTCGAATCTGTTCTTTTATGCGTTTTAATTGTTGGAGATATCGGTATAGTTTGTGATGGTGATGATGATGAATTTTCTTGAAATGACATTGTTGAATCATCAAATATTTGATCAATTGAATCCTGTGAAATAAAATTTGTTAAAGGTTTATCAGATAAAATTGTCAATAAAGCTTTAATCCCAGTACTATTAACGATGATAACAATTGATTCAATAGTGTTTAAATCAATATTTTTATTATTATCAAGGAATTTTTTATTTAACTTCGTAAAATAATCTTTAAATGGTGATTCAACTAAAGATTTTTTATCAATTAATAAATTTTTTGAAGTATAATGATGATAACCTAAATGAATAAAATTAATAATTTTTGATTCCAAGATATCATTATTTAAAAAAGTATTAAACCACTTTAAAGTTAAACTTGAAACATTAAGATTTATCTTTAAGGTAACATTTGATAAATCATTAATTCTTTTAAATAAAGTTTCAATTAAAAATTTAATTGTTTCCACGTATCTTATTGAACCTGATGTATTAATTGTTAAATTACAATGAATCAAATCATGTTTAACAGTCGCTAATTGAGACCAAAATTCTTGATTATTATCAACAAAACTATCCCAAATTAATTTTTTAAAAAGATTTAATTTAAATTTTTTATTAAATTTTGATAATTTTGTATCGTGTAATTCATCATTATAGTAATCAATTGTCGGAATATCAATATAAAATAAAATATTAAATTTAGTACAATTTTGTAATCTTTCTGCATTATATGATGGATTCTTACCATCGATTTCAGAATATCGTAATAAATATAACGAGTTTTGTGAAATTACCGATATTTTCGGCCGGTAATAGATTGAACCGGATTCCATTTGGTAATATATAATAATTCTATAATATCACTTAATTTTTTCTTGTTGTTTAATTCTAATATTTGTTGTAAATAAAAATATGATGTTATAATATAATATAAAATAAAAAAGTGTATTTGATAAGCAGATATAATATAGTAATAGATATAAATATCAGCTAGTCGTAGTGTTTCAATGTATGTATATGTAAGTGTTGTTTAGTTTTATAATATAATATAAATTAAATTTATTGGAGTGATGAGTAATCTTTTCATCATCGTTTATTCTCTGTACATATATATATATATGATTTATTATTAATCAAGAGAGCCCATAAGATAGAAAAATAAAGAATATAACGGAATAATAGAAGAAAAAAAAATGGAGCGAGAAGAGGCAAATCCGTGCGGTGGGTGTCCCATGCACAATTATAAGAGAAAGAGTCACCATCACAATACATGTTACATTTTATTCAAACCTGATAAAGAAACAGTCTGTATGCACACACACACTTGAATAGCATGATATCTGTTTGTTGAAATATTCTACTTAGAGACACCCTCTTATTACTTGATCTTACTCTTTCTCTCTCTCTCTCTCCCAACCCCTCGCCTCATCTGCCCTTGAATAACACATGCTATAACGGAGTATTATGCAGAGTATTCGTTCAATTGCAGATGTATGTATATATATACAAGGCACTCAACCGAAAAGATCCAACCACAATATTACTATTATTATCCATAAACTAAGGACAATGAGGTAGAGTTCCTATTTCTTGTTGAAACGATATCTCAATTGATTGTCGTTTATCATATTAATTATATAATATTACTATCACGCGAAGTGGACAGTGAAAACGCCGTACACCAATTCAAAGATTATCATTTTAAATAAAAAGAGAGGATAGACGTAGAACTACCATAGTAAAATTAATTTAAACGAGTTGTTGGGTGTGTAAGAGTTAACTATGTCAAGAGTACAGTTTTTTGTGAGTAGATACGGGATCCAACGTTATTCAAATACACGGTTATCACACAGATACACACTATATTTATATACATGTTTGACAATTTTAGTAACAACACCAACTCAACATACTAGATTGGCACGTGCAACATCATGTTACACGAACGCGTTGTTGGCATTAAATGAGAAGGCGGGTCTCTGAACTCTTTTCAACGCGAATACATTTACATTATTACCACAAAAGAGAGAGACAGAGAGAACACGCTATGGACTATTTTCTCGGATATTGGAAAAATATCAATTACTTCTCCTAATTAGGTAGGAGATGAGTTAGTGAAATTAGCTAATCTATCATATGTTGCTGTACCTGAAACCAAATAAGAAGCATAGAGTAAAAGATATATATTTGTATGTCTTATAACTTATTGGAGATATTCGTACTTCAAGGGTCCAACTGTCTTTCCAGAACGGATCACGTTGATACCGATACATACATTGTGAATATGCCATCATCAACTTCAAACTCTTCATCGTCAACAGTACCATTAACTCCTCCTAATACTTTAAAGAAAAAAAACTTACAACATAATAATGATGACTCGTTGAATTTATCTCCATTAAAACCAAAATTGTTATTGCATGATTTATTACAATATGAGAAATTGACCCCCACCTCGTCTCCAGAGAAGAAATCTCATAAATTTATTTCATCAAAATATAAACGTAAACAAAACCCTACTATACGTCGACCTATTCCAAATTCAATACTTTCATTAGATTGTTATCCAATGATTAAACCAAATGAAAAATCTAATAATAAATATTTACATGATATTTTAAATGAATGTCAAAATATTGTTGTTGTAGCGGGTGCAGGTATTTCAACTTATGCAGGTATACCTGATTTTAGATCAAAAAACTCTGGTCTTTATTCAAAAGATAAATTTAATAAATCGTTAATGGATCTTAATATGATTTATTCAAATGAATCAACGACTTTAAAATTTAATGAATTAATGGTTTCTTTATATTTAAAATCAATTGATGCTAAAATTACACCATTTCATCAATTATTGGATAAATTAGCTAAACAGAAAAGATTGAAAAGAATTTATACACAAAATATAGATTCGTTAGAAACAAAATTACCACATTTAATGGAAACCCCGATTAATAAAGCTAAAATGAATCATCCAATTTTAGTACAATTACATGGTAGTATTTCAGATACAAGATGTAATAAATGTAATAATATTAGAAAATTTGATCCAAAAAGATTGCAAACATCTGAAAATCCAATGGGTCATTTAATTCCAAGTTGTCTGGAATGTGAAGAATTAGAATCTGTTAGATCTATTGCAGGTTTAAGATCAAAAGGTGTAGGAACAATTCGTCCAACAATTACTCTTTATAATGAGGTTCATAATAAAGGAGATACAATCGCTGATATAATTAACTATGATACAAAATTAAAATCAGTAGATTTATTAATTATTGTTGGTACCATGTTATCAATACCACATGTTAAAAAATTATGTCAAAATATGGCATATTCTTTAAAAAATGGTAGACGAAGAAAGGGTCATGTAATTTTTGTTTCAAATGAACCACCAACACAATCAATTTTAAATACATTTAAGGATAATTTAGATATGATTGTTATTGGTGATTGTCAAACGTTATATAATTATATAGATTAAAATTCAATACAATAAATAAAAATGATCATGATTAGAATAATGAAAGATATCGTCTGCTTATTTATGATATTAATGCAATTGGAGGAGGTAAATCTGGAACTTTCCCAAGAGTAAAATTTGTAGCTTTGAAGGCTGCTAGGATTTCTTCACTTAATTCAACATCAACTATATTGTTGACATTGTTCACAGGAGTTGCAATTGTCGAAGTGCTTAACTCTGTTTCTTCCTTAGGTTTATTAGTGCCAAATAGTGAATTCGTACTTGAAACTGCTGTACTATTATTATTATTCGTATTTGTTTGACCTCCAAACGCACTTGTAGTACTGTTGGGTGTATTAGACGATATACTACCAAATGGACTTCCACTATTAGGAACTTGCTGTCCAAATGTGGAATTCGCATTTCCAGATTGACCAAATGGCGATTGGCCTGTGGTATTTGCATTTTGAACGGTCCCCGCCGTTGTAGTAGGAGCTCCAAATGGACTACTGCTTGCTACAGTAGTATTACCAGCACCAAATCCACCTGAAACAGTTGCATTATTAATTGCACTAAAGGGACTTTTTGCATTCGTATTGGCGACTACCCCAAACGGACTTGCATTATTGGTATTATTTACTGAGCCAAATGGGTTAGCCGTCGTAGTTGTACTAATATTACCGAATGCTCCCTTGCCGGTTGTTGTACTCGCTGTGCCGAAAGGTGATGCCGATGTATTAGTATTGTTAACAGCTCCAAAGGGACTATTTTGAGGTTTATTTGTTATAGAACCAAAAGGTGAAGTGTTGTTTGTAGTTGTCCCAAATGCATTATTTTGATTAGTGTTACTACCAAAGGCTGGAGCACCGAATACTGATCCTGTGTTCAAAGATGTGTTATTTGTTGTTCCAAATCCTGAACTTCCAAAGGCATTACCAGGTTTGGCAGCGGAATTTTGAATGCTTGAGAAAGGAGAATTACTTGTTGCAGTTGTGTTGTTGGATGTTCCGAAGGGTGACGAACCGAATGGAGACGACGTGGAAGAGTTATTAGTGTTTCCGAATGTTGAATTACTAAATGCAGGTTTGCCAAAAGCTGTGGAAGCATTGGAATTATTATTGTTATTGGACATGTTTGATGCACCAAACGCACCAGGTCCAGAAGGGTTTGTATTATTTTGAATTGATGAAAATGGTGAGGCACCTGTGGTAGAACCTATGGTTCCAAAAGCTGGTTGTCCAAAGGCATTACTTCCACCGGTTTGCCCAAATGCAGGTTGTCCAAAGGAGTTTGTTGAATTTTGACCAATTACATTCTGAGTGTTATTATTTATAGAGCCGAATGGATTTGCATTGGAATTACCGAATCCACTAGATCCAAATGCTGGTTGACCGAAACTTCCACCATTATTATTAGTATTACCAGAAGCAAATGCATTACCTTGATTATTGAAATTGTTATTATTGTTGTTGTTGATATTATTGTTGGCAGTATTAGCGTTGGCATATACATGAGCAAATCGACATGAAGATCCATTTTTACAATAACCTTGTTGGAAAAATTTACACGGTATTTGTTTTGTATTACTATTGTATGCCATTATAATGTATTATTACTTTGGAAGTGCTTATGTGGTAACCTTCACGCAACTCTATTGTAATATTGGATAACAATATTTCAAACTTATTACTGCTTTAAACATAGTTATTATGTAGACCATTTTTTTTTTTACAAACATTAATAGAATGCATAAAATAAATGTTTAGACTAAGCGATGAGAATATATACAAAAGAAAAGAAAAAATAAAAACATGAATGAATTAATTTAAATATGAACTTTATAGAAGTAAATGCAGATATATTATATATAAGTAATACTGGAGATATGTATATTTACAAGTAGTCAAATAGCTCCTTTTTGTGTATATTCTACTTTTCGTTTGTTTCAGAATCTAAGTTTCAGAGTCTTCTTTCTTTTTTTTAGTTTTGTCGATATTATTTTACAATTTTTTTTGGATCTTTAAATGATGATCTTTTAATGCATTATAGAATGTCTTTTCATAAATTTAGTTACCAAATCTATTAAATCTTTGACCTCTTGCGTTATTCTTTGAGTATCTATCGTGTTGGTAGTTGTTGTTATTGTTATCATTATCGTAATTTCTATTTGAATAATTTCTATTTCTTTCCGGTTCATAGTCATTATCATCATTGAAACGTCTTGATGATTCAATGTTAAACATCTTCTTAGCCACAGGATTGTTTGTTAAACCTAACCTTTCTAATTGATGTCTGCCGATTGATATCTTTTCTTCGGGTTCGTTTAATAATTCACCATATGATGCAGCTAATTGAGGTAACAATTTTCTAGTGTTGAATCCATATTCTTTGATGACAGATCTGTAAAAAGAAATTAAACTTAATAATGTATCTGATAATTCGAATGTATCATCAATCTTAGAGGCAAATTCCTTTGAAATCTTTTCATTAGTCTTATAGTCTAATTTATTCTTAATAATAATATTTTTCCTTTCCTCCAATGTTTCAATAAATGGTAATTCATCCTTACATAAGAAAATTGTAGATTTACCTTCTTTACCACTACGCGCTGTTCTTCCAATTCTGTGAATATAGTTGGCTAATTCTGATGGAACACCAATCTGTAAGACTTCTGCAACATTTGGGAAATCCATACCACGAGCACCAACATCAGTACAAATTAAAATACCCTTTTGGTGTTGTTTAAATTCTTTAACAAGGTTAGTTCTTCTTCTTTGTTCGATTTTTCCATGGAATTCTAAGACAGGTAATTCTCTTCCAATTTCTCTTCTCAGAATGTGAGAAATAAATTTAGTAAATTTCACAGTTGGAGTGAAAAGAATTGCTTTATAATCTGGAGACTGTTCTAATTGAGTTCTAATATGTTGAATTGCGGCATAGATATTATCAGAAAATTTCTCTGAGATAACAAGAGATTGATCGATCTTTTCATGAGCTTCTGGTTCATTCTTATCTACAGTATCAATGAAAAGACAACTTTCTTTATTCATAATTGAATTTGATAATTTTTGAACTTTTTCATCTAATGTAGCGGAAAATAATAAAGTTCTGATATGATCACTACCTTTCCCATTCAAATTATTTAAAATATTTGATATTTCTTCTAAATCTTCTTTAAAACCAATTTCTAGCAATCTATCAGCTTCATCTAAAACTTTAAAATCAACATATTTGAAAAAGCGTTCCCCTTGTTTCTCTAGTACATCTAATAGTCTACCTGGTGTAGCAATGACAATATTTGGTCTTAATTTATTCATTCTTCTCATTGATGAATCAAAATTTGTACCACCAACTAATGACACAGCTTCAAATTTTTTCAAACCATAATTATGTTTATGTATTTTTTTCACTTCACTTTCAATTTGTAAAGCAAGATCTCTTGTTGGTGCAACAATAACAGCTTTAACCATATATTGAGAATCTCTTGCTGTATTAATTAAATGTTGAAAAATTGGAATTAAAAATGCAAAAGTTTTACCAGTACCTGTCTTAGCTCTTGCAATAACATCATTTTCTTCATCTTTTACAATTGGTTTAATAGTCTTTTGTTGTACAGGTGTCAAACCATCAAATCCCATACGAGATATAGATTTATGTAGCATTGTATCCATTAATTTTTCTTCCAACATTTGATCTAAAGTAACTTCTTCAGCGGTAGTATCCTTTGGTACATGAATCAATTTTGCTAAAGTAGCTTCATCAAATTCTAATTCATCTTCATCTTTTCTAACAGGTTTACGAAATTGTTTCCTATTATTATTAAAACCATCACGTCTATGACGATTATAACGAGATCCACTAGTGTTATTAAAATTATAACCACCTGTTCTACCACTACCTCTATCATTCGTACGTCCAAATGAACGTTGTAAACCAGATTGTACTACAACATTAGTATGAAACGATTTTTCAAATGAAAGAAAAGAGGATTGAATAGGAACTAGTAATCTTGATAAACCTGTAGTAGATTGAGTCTTACTCAGTACTTTTATTGGAAGTCTCGATATACGCAACATATTTTTTTCTCTTACTGCTCTGTCTACGAAACTTAAATACGAGGTTCTTGTAGCTACTGTATCCAATATTATACAAGATGTTCACTCTTTAATCTCTAAACTTACCAATGTGGTAGTTCTTTCCCTTTATTTAGAAGATGTATTTAAAAGAAACTTTCCGCAAGCAACTTTATTTTCTCTCGAGATAGAACCAGAACAATGAAAAAAACCTCTCCATTATCACTTATAACGAGGGGTGACTGTCAGTTACTACATACAAATGTTCGCCCACTCAAAAAAAAATTAACAGAAACGGAGAGAAGTCATCAGTTATAAAACAGACAGGTTGGATATTGATAAAGATAATCAAAGTTTTAACTAAGTTATAAGGAGAGAAAAAGTTAATTAGTAGATATTATATATATCAGTGGTGAATTATACTGTTTGGAGACGAGAGAAACCGAAGGAAAAGTTAGTGTATTACTTTTCATAATATATTATTTTAATATCAAAATTTTTTTTTATTTCATTTTATTTGTTTTGTTTGGTTGACCAAACTATATTTATAAGAGAAAATTCTTACATTTAGTAATTACTTAAACGGTAAGATTTCCTATATTATTGTTTAAAAATAGTTTCTTTGTTTTTGTTTGTAATAAAGTAAACATTGAACCTTTTTTCTTCTTCTTTAAATTTAATAGTTAAAATAACTTTTGATTTTTAAATAGAGAGAGAAGAATAGACAACTGAAAAAGAGTATCCCATTCAAGTAAGATATAATATTAAAACGAAACGGATAAACTTTTGTAGAACTTATCATATTCATCTTTGCCCTTTTTTTTGCAATAAATAGTGTATACTTTGTACCAATTCATTAAGCAAAAGAATAAGAAATTTACAATACAACCAACGAAATATAGAAGTCCGCCAGAAGAACTTCCCCAAATAATAACTGCATTTTTTTTTTGTTTTATAAATTTCAAATATGTCAACTAATCCAGTACCACAATTAGTAAATGTTTCACATGCCTTGTCAGCTTCCATTATTCAAGAGATGCGTAATACACTAGATAATTTACAACAAAAGGATATTCAATTAAATGAATCACAAATATCTTTATTGTCATCATATGTTAAACAATTGAATCATGCATTAACTACATTTACTGAAGATAATAAACATGTACAACCAGGTAATGAAGGTGTCACATCTGGTGATTTAGATTTAATTAATGGTTTAACTACATTATATAAAAATTATTTGGATACATTTATTAGTATAAAGGAAAGAAATAATTCGATTTCAAATGAGACTAAATCAATAAATGTAGATTTAGAGGAAGGTGTTCGTGCATTGAAGGAAAATAAATCAGCAGTAGTTAAACAAACTAGTAAAGCTAAAATCATATCACCTCCGAAGAGAGAAATATATATTGCTGATAGTACCAAAAAAAATAAAATCATTGACAATACTATTGCCAAAGATGAATCTACAGATGAAAATATTAAAGAAGATCAACCAAATAAAAAGAAAATTTCATTCACTAAGTATAAAAAGAAAGATGATTCTCCAATAAATTCAACGGATGAAACATTAGTCAATAATAAAAGATCTATATCTAATGATAATGATGATGAGAATATATCAAGATCCAAAAAATTGAAATTAGATCAAAATTCTACAAAGATACGATCAATTTTAAAAAATAGTGAAACAAAAGATGTAACAACGAAAAACAAGAAAAAAGTTGGGATTAGTTTCCCATCAGAAGTTGATTTAGTTAGAGTCTATGGTGATGATCTTCCTTCTACTGGTTTAAAAGTTACACCAAATGAATTAAAAAAGATATTAAGACCATTTAAAGAAGGTGAACCAAAGGAGAAAATATTAGTTGAAGGATTTAATTCAAAACCAAAATTATTAAATATACAAATAACTGTAAAAGATTCAGATATAACACAATTAAAAAATGGTCCAATAAAATTTGAAACTAGAACACCAATCTTATACAGGGATAATTTTAAAAATTTTAGTAAAGATTTGAAAAAACCAGCAAGAGAACCAATTCCCGAGATGGGCCTACAAAATGATAATACAACTCCATTAGTTGCTCAAGCTTATGGTCGTAATAGTTTATTATTAAGAAATGATAGAGGAGGTATCCCTTATAAACGTGTTCCCGGAGTAAGAAGAAATAAATATCCACCAAGATACCAATAGGATGGATCACATATATGTGACATTTGTTCAATATGTGGTTTTTTTATCTTTTTTTTTTGGAATTGTTATATTGAATTAATTAATCATACTACAAAATAGGATAACATGTGTTTTTTGTACATATATATATATATATAACTATCTCTATTTTAATTAAAAACAAGTTCGCATAATGATATCATAATCACGATGAAACCATACTCATACTCCGTTACATCTGAATGATTATATAACTTGTTCATTGTTTAATACGCTTGTCTACGAACTATCTTCAACTGATATAATTATTATAAGCCTCTCTCTGTTTTACGTGCTCATCCCAAATTAAAGCGAGGCGCAACTGAAATGGAAACAAAAAAAAATGTTTCTCTCTCTGTCTTCTCCAGGTAGTTGAAAGAGAAGCGATTATTAAAGAAGTGATGATCCCCCACTCTTTTGGGGGGATGAATGAATAAACCTTTTTATGGTGTTGAGTAGTAACTTATACAATAATACATGCAATGCATTGTATATATTTATAAATAAACAAATTAAAGGTCTTTCACGTCCTATTTTGCACGCTGTCTTAGAGTAATTTGAGATATAGCTCAGTTTATTTTGAATTTGGGTCTGTGTTTTTTCGCCTTTCTTATCCGGCAAGTAGCCTAAAATTATTTGATTTTTGTTAATATTTTTCAATTTATTTATTACTGCATTTTTATTTTAACCTCATTAGGATCTTAACCTATTTTTATTTTAATTTGCATTGTCTTAACTTGTGTTAATATATTTCATTTGTTTTGTAATACTACTTTATATATATTTATTAGTTATAAAGGTCATTAAACTATAAATATTCTATTTGAGAAATTTGTGTTTTGAATAATTTGTTTATTTATAAAATTGGGAAATAGATAGATACATATATCATCCACATATTACAAAAGAAAATGTCACAACAAGCTAATAGTATTAGAAGAAAGCTGGTTATCGTAGGTGATGGTGCCTGTGGTAAGACTTGTCTATTAATTGTCTTTTCAAAGGGTCAATTTCCAGAAGTATACGTTCCAACCGTTTTTGAAAATTATGTAGCTGATGTCGAAGTCGATGGTCGTCGTGTAGAATTGGCTTTATGGGATACAGCAGGTCAAGAAGATTATGATAGATTAAGACCTTTATCTTATCCTGATTCTAATGTTGTCCTGATTTGTTTCTCTATTGATTTACCAGATTCCTTGGAGAATGTTCAAGAAAAATGGATCGCTGAAGTATTACATTTCTGTCAAGGTGTTCCAATTATTTTAGTTGGTTGTAAAGTAGATTTAAGAAATGATGGACAAGTAATGGAAGCATTAAGAGAAGTTGGTCAACAACCTGTATCCACTTCAGATGGACAAGCTGTAGCTGAACAAATTGGTGCTACTGGATATTATGAATGTTCTGCAAAGACAGGATTTGGTGTTAGAGAAGTCTTTGAAGCTGCCACTAGGGCTTCTTTAATGGGTAAATCAAAGACTAATGGAAAGACTAAGAAAAATTCTAATTCTGATAAGACAAAGAAGAAGAGAAAATGTACTTTACTATAAGTGTGTATAATATAAATTGGAAAAAAAAAATGTCTGATGTTGTTTTTATAGTACTGTTCATGTAAAAGTAACACATAGAGAGATAGTACATAAATATATAAATTCATTGTAATAACAACAATAATAATAAAAATAACTAAGTAAATTTATAATAGTAATAATAATAATAAAAGAAATATTTAATGAAATAGAGTGGTTATACTAAATTTTAAAAAAAAAAAATCTGCTCTCACATATGTTGCATTAGATTTATACATTACAGATCAATTTTATATGTACATGAAGACGATAAATCTTTTGTTTGTTTTTACAATGATGAATGAGATAAAATTGTCAAAAGTATCAGTTAGGGAATGATATTACAAAAGAGAATTTGGAAATTGAGTTTATCTGGAAAAAGAAAAGATTTATTCTACCATACACCTTTCTTGACCCCTGGTAATTCACCAGCACGAGCCTTTTCTCTAAACTGAGTTCTACATAATCTAAAATCACTAATAACTGCTCTTGCTGTACCAGATGCAATACATCTGTTCTTTACTTGAGTCATCTTTGTATATTTTGGCATGGTATTCAATTGTAATTGAGCCTGTAGACGAGTCTTTGGAGGTAACACAGAGTTTCTAGCAATAAATTTCAAAGCTTTCACGGTGACTTCATTCTCTGCTGCTTGTTGTCTTTTAAAATTATCTCTTATGATTCTAGAATTTAGGAATCCAGGAGGAAGTTTGGTCTTTATGGGGAATCTAAAATTACCCATCTTTGATCTATATCTATTATTTACTTGTTTGTTAGTTTCAATCAAAGAAAGAAATTACAAAGGAGGTTATACAGTACACTTTATTCTCTTTGGTTTACTTTTTATGTTTTTTTGCAAATGTATTTTTAGGTGTCCCCTTCTATCTTTATTATATGTATATTTTCGATAGTAGCTTTATTTCTTATTCTTGTTTTTTTGGTTATTTTCTTAAAAGCGGTGATCGAGGATATACCGTTTTTTAGATGATGAATAACTAAAATATATACGTGCATAACGATCAAAGGGGATCACTAGTTTATTTAAGAAAATAATTTTTATTGTGTCTATTATGTTGAAATCGTTGTTATAAACGTATGTATATTGTTTGGGTATATCAATCTATTTCTATGATTGAGCGGTATTTGCATTTTTCTCTTTTAAAAATTGAGCAAATCTACTTGTTTCATGAATACCACATTCAGTTTTCGTTTTACCTTTCCATCTTCCACTTCTTTCATCCTCACCTTCTTTAACAGGTTGTGTTGAATGGTAGTCACCTATAGATTTATAACCAAATTTTAATAACTCATTTGTTGGTACATTTTGTTCATTAATATATGATTGCACGTCATTAAATGTCCAATTCATTAATGGATTAATCTTAATAATTTGATTTAATTCATCAACCTCAACAAATTTTAAATCTGATCTTGAGGCACCTTGAGATTTTCTTCTACCTGTGAAAACAGCAGTAACATTTAATTCCTTGTAAGCTTTACTTGCAGGTTCAACTTTTGCTAAAAAATCATATTTATCCTCATCTTTCTCCCATAATAAATCACCATATTTATTAGCAAAATCACTTTCATCTGAACAACCTGTGGGTTTAAATACATTAATAGATTGATTCGATGGTTTATAATATTTTGTCTCAACAGTTTCCAAAAGATCTAATGTTTGTGGGAAATTATGTAATGTATCAATAAAGATCAGTGGTACTAAAGGGTATTGTTCGTCCTGTGAATGAATCTTAGATAACATATCGATAGTGGCCAATCCAGTTAAACCAAAAGCGGTGGTTTGAAAAAGATTTGGGAATGTAATGATTGCCCATCTTAGAATTTCTTGTGGTGAATTTAGAGTACCTAAAAATTTATTCCAATGATTTAGTTGTTCTTCTGTCACTGTAATATTATTGTTCAACTGATATACTTTAGACATAATGCTATATCGAGAGGGTGGTATTTTTAATGCAATGATATATGTATATATGTATATATGTATATTAAATGATTTTATATTTAATATGTTGGGTAAACACTACATTTCATTTAAATAGAAGACATCTATCTATCTTTTTATATATGAAAAACTATACATTTGACGAAAACAACAAAAAGGATGTTGTACTTCTGTTCATTCTGTCTTGCTTAGTCATTAACAACAATAGGGCATTAATATCTCAAGCCATAGCCTGTCACTTTTTTCTTATATGGCAAACTGTTTATAGAGAACAAGAAGAAAAAACCCACATTGCTTAAGTGAGTACCGCGGAAACACGTGAGATTGTTCTTTTAATTTTTTGCAGTATACCGAATATAGAAAATATTAGTGACACCCAGACTGACAGCTTGAAAGTGATCAGTAGATAAGAAGATAGAGAAGATATTTTGTGACATTTTAGATCCTACCTTAATAATATGGTATCAATGGGAACTGGTTAGTATCAGGGAGAATTGATTAGTACGGTGAGAAGAGTATATGTCATATGTTATAGTTTTCTTTTGGTCGTTGATGTTTTTGGGTGGTGCTTCATAATTTGAAGATTGATAAAAGAAAATTGTAGTGTCTCGAATGGCTATAAACATAAAAGGAAAAATGCTGTCTCTATGGTTCGGTATGTATATGGGGTTTTGTCCTCTTCTTAAGTATGATAAAGTTCTCGCTGTATCGATTTATTCCATTAATATTCTCTGTCATTTTGTTGCACGTACCTCGTAACACACGATATTCTGGGAGAACAAAATATGGGAAAAAAAAATTGAAAAATTCCAGAACATTTGTTTTAGCATATATTTTTGCGATGAGATGAGATTAGATGGAACAATTTGCAAGAAGTTAAAATTCAATTTTAACTATAAGAAAGTTATATACAATATTAATTGAAAGATAGTAGAGCCAGACTGAAGCAATGGCTAAAAAAAACTATAAAAATAAAAAGAATGAAGTTCTAAAAGAATCTGATGCATTGCCTTTGTTAGAATTCAAATTCGATGAGCCATTATTTCAAATGGCTTCTCATCCAGAAGAACCAATTATAGCTACAGGTTTATCTAATGGTTACATATATTGTTACAAATATAATCCTCAGGGATTAGTGAAATATTTGAAAGAACAGAAAAAGGCTTTTAAATTGACAGATGACAAGACTGGTGAAAAGAAAGAAGTCTTTTGGAAAATGGTTAGTGTGTCACAGGATGAAGATACACCACAAACTGATGATGATGATGATACAGTTACTCTTATGTGGAAGACTAGACGTCATAAGGGTAGTGTCAGATGTATTGCAATGGATCCAAATGGGAAATTTATTTACTCTATTGGTACCGACAATATTTTGAAAAAAGCTGACGTTATGTCTGGTAAAGTTATACAAAAGACTAATATTCAAAATGATAATCATAAATTCAGTAAAATGACAGTTTCTTCCACACATCCAATTCTTTTGTTAGGTGACGAAGTAGGTAATGTTTTCACAATAGATACAAAAACATTTAAATTACTTAATGTGATTAAGGGAATCCATGGTGGTGATTCTATTAATGATATTTTCCATTTTGCTAAGAGATCAGTATACAAATTCATTTCTGCAGGTGAAACTACTTTAGCATATTGGGATTGTAGAAGTAGTAATGAAAACGATTCAACAGAGACAGATGAATTGAAAAGAACGGTGGTTTACAGTGATGATCAAGAAGATGAAATTTTATGTGGAACTTTTCTTGATCCTGAAGAAGGTGAAACTGTTGTATGTGGTATGGGTGAAGGGGTAGTCACAATATGGAAGCCTGAAAAGAATGATTTGGAGGATCAAATGTCAAGAATTAAAATCGCTAAAGATGAAAGTGTGGAATGTATAGTTCCAACATTACAGGATGATAATTGTGTATGGTGTGGATGTTCTAACGGTAAAATATACAGAGTTGATATCAAAGGTAGTAGAATATCAGAGATTAGAACTCATAATTCTGTCGATGAAGTTCAATTTTTGGATATAGATTATGATTATAGATTAGTATCAGGTGGTATGGATAACATCAAGATTTGGGAATCTCAAAATAGAGAAGGAAATGATTCAGATTCCGAAGAACAGGAAAGTGAGTCCAACTCAGAATCCAATTCTGATTCTGATTCTGGCTTGGAGGATAGTTCTGATGAGGAAGGTGAGCTATCTGGTCTATCAAGAGAAGAACTGATAGCTGAACTTGATAAAGACTTGGTAGATGAAGATAATAGTGATGGTGAGGAAACTCCGGACGTAAATGTGGACGACTCTGTCTCAAAGTCTCAAAAAAGAAAATCAAAATCTTTGAACAGTAAACAAAATAAAAAGGTAAAACAAGAAAAGAGGACATATAACGACTCTCATGGTATAACTAAATTTGACGATTTATGAATGATGTCATGATTCGTATATTGTTTACTACAAGAAGTATGATATTGTACAAAATACTTGCTCTTGATATTTGTTTATTTTTAACACAATTAACCTTACTCTCCTTGACATATCCAGCATAAATTGAAAGATATAATTACTAAATTATTTCAATTAGTCTAATTCGTTACTTATGCACTAGATCCATATCTTTTATTTATAATCTATAAAACATAAATAAGTAAATTACAATTGCAACTACTCATCGTATTATCGAAGTCTAATAACCAATCACACTCTTATTTATATATTTTAGGTTTATTTGATAACATAAAATATTTAGAGAAGTGATTTTAATCATAACCAAAAACGTTGAACTTAATTCCTATATGCTTGTGTTGAGGACAATGAAATATGTACCTTTAAATATAGAAGTAAAATGATAAAACTCTTTTTAGCAACAACAGTAGAACATGAGCGATAAGTTAGAGCATATTAATTCTCAATTTGAATAGCATTAGAACCTTTTTTTTCAAAACCTGAAGATAACGATATACTCTCAGGAAAAGTATTAAACTCCATTACTTAATAATTGGGTGTCAATCGCCCTACACTTGTCAGATCGCAACTTATGTTACAAACTAAAATAAAATAATCGTTGAAAGTGATAAACAATAATTATTTCGTTAAAAAATAATGGTCCCTAGCGGGATCGAACCGCTGATCTTGGCGTTATTAGCACCACGCCTTAACCAACTGGGCCAAGGGACCTTATTATTTATATAAATTTATTGTATTTGAAACAGACTAAACGTTAAGTGACACTTTGTCACGTGATAAAGGAAAGAACCTATCAAGATCAAGAATTAGGATGACTAAATAACTTGAAACAAGGTGCAGGAATAACTCGGATCTAATGGAGTTAATGAATTTAACTCTGTTGCGTATAGAATTCTAGAACCTATATAAAGAGAGACAACCTC
>JAJLXS010000076.1:0-61693 GCA_030571355.1 Maudiozyma serrabonitensis | reverse complement strand
TGATCTCGACGTCGACTGTTCATTTGATAATTTAGAGAAGCATGGGCTAATGGATTGTTATCAAATGTCAGGTAACGTGTATACTTAAGCAGTGTGGTTGTCAATTATATATAGTTAATATTTAGATTTTCCAATATTTGTTTTGTAGTTTTTCTGTGTCACCAAAAGTACCGTTAATGTGCGGTTGACCACATGTCTACTCCGATACAAGGTATACGTAATACTATATAAGCCATTCCAAGTCTATCATTGATGAATAAATAGATAAATGGTCTGGTTATAACAAATGAGTGGGTGATTAAAAAAATGATTATATTGAGTGTTTTTATTAAATTTTTTTTTATGTACAAACTTTGAAATAGAGGATAAATTGGATGCAGCTAAGAGAAAGACAACCACATCTAAGTTATAGAACTGTATATCTATAATGTATTATTATATTTGATATTGTCGTGTTACTCCTTTTCTGAATATCGAATGGAGAGAGAGAGAGAGAGAGTCGAGTATGCATTTATCAACCCTTTCTTCTTCTTTAACATAGATATATTGTTATGTTCTGGGGGTAGTAGGAGGGAAAAGCTAATGATGGTGTTTATTATTTAATGGTTCCACTACTAATTTATCAAATGTATACATTTGAGAAATAACAGCTTGACGTTTTAATATTCCAAGTTCTTCTATAGCATCCAAATAAGCTCTGCTAACTTCTTCAGGTTTTTGTAAAGACATATTTTGTTTAAATGAATCCCTTGATCTTCTTAAAAAATATTCTCTGAAATTATAATTATTAAATTGTTTTGAATTCTTAATAAATTGCTTGTATAAAGCTAATACCTGTAATCTTGTTGGAGCGGTGGCCATCTTTCTAATAAAAAAAAACTAATGTCTATGGGTAATATCGTTGGTTGGTTATGGTATTACCAAAGTATATCTAACAATTATTCACAATAGTTGTTTATATATTTACTCATCGGGGTTGTATATATATATATATATGTATGTATATAAATCAGGGTGCAACCAGTAAGAAATCGCTAGGAAATACAATAATTTTCACATTAGTAATTGAAATCAGAAAATTCGCATTGTCAAATGTCTCCGTTTTCACTCACAATTTAAATTTTACTATGAGAAAATATGATTTTATCACGTGCTAACATATATTTTTCATAGTGAGAAGTCACTTAAAATGTCACAATAATATTTTAAATATATTACACAAGATATTGTTTTATGATGTTGTTTAACAAATACTTATTTTGTTGTGTTCGTATTTCATTGATGCAAATAAAAAAAAGGTTTTGTCTATATTAACATAACGAGTTATTTTGTTAAATGCTATATGCATATTAATGAATTGGTATTCATCCAATAGACGTTCTCATAAGTAATTGAGTTTCAGAATGGTGTCTCAAGAATTTTCTTAAAAAGATTGGAAATGATAGATATATATATTTATGTTGTTTTGCTCTCTATCATTTTAAAAAAAAAAAAGTTAATAAAATCATTTCAAAGTAAACAAAACGATAAAAGTGATAATATACGGAAATAATACTTAAAGCCGTATATCCTCTATAAGTATAAACATTACACACACAAACCTGATTACTGTCTCGTAAGTACAAAATGCATTACAATTAGCAAACAGGGACAGAAATATTCCAAGTTTAACAAGTATCTCCATCACCATTATATTTTACAAAAGTGCTGTATTATTATCAGTACCACCAACCTTCATTTTTGTGTTTTTAGCAATATGTAAAATATATACTACTTGCAACTAGTAATACCATAATCTAGTAATAAAGACATCACCGTCAATATGTCATTGTCATTCTGTATGTGTGTCACAACTGTTCATATATGGATTAACAAACAGAGAGTGAGTGAAAGAATGAAATGCCACCTGAGAGAAATGAAAGAAAATCTGGACGTGGCGAAGTTTGTTAGTTTCCATTCTGTTAATTTCGTTCTCTCTCTGCTGGAGTTTCTCAGTAGTGGTATAGTAGGAAAACAGGACAAAGCGAGATTAAAAAAATGAAAAATAAAAGGAGAGAGAGAGAGAGAGACAATAAATGTGTAACTTCGACACAATCAATCATGGAAAAATAAAGTGAAAACAAAGCAAAAGAATATAAGTGATGAATAATTTCAAGATACTTTTCTAATTTGTTTGTAAATAGCTTTTTTTGATGTAATAGTAGTACACTTGAATTAGATTCGATACAATATATATATTGAAGATCATAAAAACTCTATTCTTTAAAACCATTGAGTCTTTAAAAGGAAGTTTTCATTCTTTTCCGTTTTGTTTTGTTTAAGATCATATTAATTTAAATTTCACGATATTGATACATAACTTATTAGAAAAAAGGAAAAAATAGTTAATTCATTATAATATATTGGATTTACATATAAAATATTTTTTATTATAACAAACAAATAATTATTATTACATCTACTCCCTTGATAATTCTACATATACAAAGAAAACTGAAATGGTGAAAGATACGGAATATTATGATATCTTAGGGATTCAACCCGAAGCTACTGCAACTGAGATTAAAAAAGCTTACCGTAGGAAAGCTATGCAAACACATCCTGATAAACATCCAGATGATCCAGATGCTCAAAGTAAATTTCAAGAAGTTGGTGAAGCTTATCAAGTTTTAAGTGATGAAAATTTAAGAAAACGTTATGATGAATTTGGTAAAGATGATGCTGTTCCACAACAAGGTTTTGAAGATGCTAATGAATATTTTAGTGCTATTTTCGGTGGTGATGGTTTTAAAGATTGGATTGGTGAATTCTCTTTATTTAAAGAATTATCTGAAGCAACTGAAAAAATGAATGAAGAAGAAAATGCAACAACAACTGATGAAACTGATATGATGAAACATGATGGTGAAAAAAAATCTGATACAGCATCATCAAAGAAAATGACTAAAGAACAAAGACAAAAACTTTTAGAAATGGAACAAAAGAGAAGAGAAGATATGATGAAACAAGTTGATGAATTAGCAATAAAATTAAATGAAAAGATAGATCAATATATTCTTGCACTAAATGGTAATCATTTAGATGAATTCACAAGAAAATTAGATCAAGAAATTGAAGATTTAAAATTAGAAAGTTTTGGTTTAGAATTATTATATTTAATTGCAAGAGTCTACAAGACAAAAGCAAATAATTTTATTATGTCAAAGAAAACTTTTGGTTTTTCAAAAGTTTTCACAGGTACTAGAGATAATGCTAGAACTGTTAAATCTGCATATAATTTATTGTCTACCGGTTTAGAAGCACAAAAATCAATGGAACAAATGAGTAAAGTTAACCCTGATGAATTAGATCAATATGAACGTGCTAAATTTGAATCAAATATGGCAGGAAAAGCTCTTGGTGTAATGTGGGCAATGTCAAAATTTGAATTAGAAAGAAAATTAAAAGAAGTTTGTAATAAAATTCTTAATGATAAATCTGCTTCAAAGAAAGAACGTCTTTCAAAAGCTAAAGCTATGTTATTTATAGCAGATAAATTTTCAAAAGCTAGAAGATCTCCCGAAGAAGCTGAAGAAGCAAGAGTATTTGAAGAATTAATTCTAGGTGCACAAGAGAAAAAAAATAAGAAACACAGTGTATTATAGAGAAATTGGAATTAAAAAATATTGACATACTGCATTTCATTATACTATTACCCCTATTATTATCATGTACATGTACTCATGAACAGATTACTGTACCCGCTCCAACTTTAATTGTAGAAAACAACACTTTTATATTATAAACTATTAAGACCCCCAAAAAGAGACTTATGTATACTTATGTACCTAATATTAATAAATAAGCAGCTGTTACAGCATATAATCAAATTACTATAATCGATTTCCAAAACAACAACTTGACTTCCTTAATGTTCTTTGCATGAAATCTAAAAAATAGTTCACGAACAAGCTAATCATTTCATCATCTTTTAATCTTCTCTAAAGAGGTCTCATCAGCAGTAATGCCGCACCACCTCCCCCCACTATACATCTCTCTAAGCGAAATCTATTTTTTATTTCTTTTCACGGAGCTTCTGGCACGAAAAATTAAAAAAAAATTAAAATTAAATTTAAACGGTTAGATGGGTTTCCTGCATACATACAAGCTTATATCTTCAATCGATGATGAAGACAAGAATAATTTTATCAGTGGTGCAGGTAAATATAAGATAAATCTGATATCACCATCTATTTACTATTCATTTGGATAGAAATACATAATACACCATATTATTTGGAGAAAAATACCACGGCATTTACAGTTTTTGCATTATATTAAAGTTCACTTCCTTTGGATCACATCTGCATTATTAACCATATTTACCCTTTGGGAAAACACAAAAAATGGAAACACATTCAAGTGGTAGTCATAATATACTTACAAAGTTTACTAAACTGAGGAAAAAACCTCAACAACCGTTAACGGATCTAACGGATCTCTATAGTAAAGTCGCAAACGAATCCATTTTCTATTTAAAACTTGAAAATCAAAAACAATATCAGAGAGCATTACAAGGCTGGAAAATGCTTACTACAGACACTATTTTCCAACTGACAAGAATAGAACATTGCAATCGAAATAGGGAATCATATACTAAGGATGAACTGAGTATCGAAACAGGTATTAAGGAATTATATCACAAGGCCTTAGGAAATATGGAGAGAGTCCAAGAATTAATAAATGAATCGAAAGTTGGAAATTTTGATAATAATGAGAGTTCACGGAGAAATGGTTCACTTTCAACTTCATCATCTGTACCGTCACGGCCAATAACTGCCAGAACAATGTCTGCTGGGTTTCCAAGAATGACACTTCGGGATCAGCATTCTAGAAGTAAAGAACCACGCTTTCCATTTGTTAATTATGATTTACCTACTGCATCATCACATAATACTATCCATAGAAATTCAAATAATACGGATAATACAAAGGAAAAAGAGAGACGTATTAATTTCACAACATCTAAATCGTTAGATCTCTATCCAAAAGATGTTGAGAAATTTGGTTATAGAAAATCTGACTCAGATTTAGAAAGTGTAACATCCTCAGTCATATCTAATATATCAAATGAATCTAGATTGATACATTCTGAAAGAATAACAAATACTGCAGATGATATTACATCCCAAGATGACATTGCATATGAAACAAAACCGATCTCTGCAACAAGTACAGACAATCTGAGTTCTACAAATCGTGAAACTGGTGCAGATTCGGAATCAGAAGGAGATCCAGACTTTGATGTAACAGATTATTATGATGATTACTTAGAAGTTGAATCTTCTGGTGAGGAATCACCGACTGAAACTAATGCAACAAATAACATTCAAGAAAATATTTTACAAACAATAGATAGTAGTGATAAATCAGAAATGTCCTTCGAAGAAAAGAAAAATGAGGTCATAAACCAGGTTCCGGTGATCGATTTACCAAAACTTCCACCTATGCCTCATTATATTCCTCCAATTCCACAAGCTCCAATATTAATAAAAGAAGAAGAAATTTTACCTAAGCAACTAAGCCTTAAGAAAAAGAGCAGTAATGAAAAGGAATCAAGCACTCCCAAAACAATACACACTTCAAGTCATAAAAGACCATCTAAGCAGGCAACTTCATTAAAACAAACAAAATCAACTCCATCTTTGCCAAGTTCAAGGCCCCGCCATCAACTCTCGTCAAAAACTTCCATGCAAAAAAATTTGAAGTCACCTTCAACACTCTCATTAGGTTCAAGACCATCTAGTGAAAACAGACATATAGGTACAAGAGCATTAAAAACAGAACAATTAGAGACATCACAACAGGCTGCAAGGATGGTATTGAATCACAAACAAAAGAAGAATACGACAAGATCTAAAGAAACCTCGACTAGTAAATCATCCTCATCATCAACAACGAGATCATCACCGAGATCATCTAATGCCAAAACCCAAATTAAAAATCAAACAGATCCTTCAAACAAACACAAAGGGAATAAATTAAGGACAACGAAAAAAACTTCACCTGTAAAACATGCCCCTATTAAAAGACCAACTTCAAAAACAGCTAAAAAATCAAAATCATTAACATTAGAGTCCTTAAGTTCAGTAGACACGGATCCTACCAGGAGCATGAGTACCAATAGTAATAGCAATAACAAAAGTACTCCGAACAGTGAAGAGACTTCTAGAGCCAATTCTGGTTTAAACAGAGACCCAGATGATAAGAAATCTTTAAAGGAATCATTAGAGGAAGAAATTATTGACTCTATCTCAGGTATTGATAAAACGGCCGCTAAACAAATATTTCAGGAGATTGTTGTTCAAGGTGATGAAGTACAATGGGATGACATTGCGGGCTTAAACACTGCCAAAAATTCTTTGAAAGAGGCTGTTGTTTACCCATTCCTGAGACCAGATTTGTTCAAGGGATTAAGAGAGCCAATTACAGGTATGCTTCTCTTTGGTCCACCAGGTACCGGTAAGACCATGCTTGCACGAGCTGTAGCCCATGAATCTAAATCAACTTTCTTTTCTATCAGTGCCTCAAGTTTAACATCTAAATATCTTGGGGAGAGTGAAAAATTAGTTCGTGCCCTATTTTTGGTAGCAAAGAAACTTGCACCTTCAATTATTTTTGTTGATGAAATTGACTCTATCTTAGGTAGTAGAAATAATGATGGTGAAAATGAAAGTAGCAGAAGGATAAAAAATGAGTTCTTAATACAGTGGTCCTCACTATCTAGTGCTGCTGCCGGTAATGAGAAAAAGAGCGAGGGATCGGGCACAAATGGTAAGGAACAACCCACTGGGAATACAAGTGATGGAGACGATACAAGAGTTTTAGTACTAGCTGCTACAAACTTACCTTGGTCCATCGATGAAGCTGCAAGAAGAAGATTTGTTAGAAGACAATACATTCCTTTACCGGAAGATGAGACACGTCTTGTACAAATTAAGAGACTTCTATCTCACCAAAAACATACTTTGACTGATGATGAATTTGATGAACTAATGCGTTTAACAGATGGTTATTCTGGTAGTGACATAACCTCACTAGCTAAAGACGCAGCAATGGGTCCTTTGAGAGAGCTTGGAGATCAACTTCTTTTCATGGATCGGGAAAATATTAGACCTATGGGATTAATTGACTTTAAGAATAGTCTAGAATATATTAAACCATCTGTATCTAAGGAAGGTCTTGAAAAATACGAAGAATGGGCTACAAAATTTGGTTCTTCAGGCATATAATTATATTCATATAAAACTTACATTAGTAATAGTATTATCATCAGTGACAACAACATTTTTATTTCTTTATACGTAATAAAATATATAACTTGGAAATATAGATAAGCAAGACTAAGTTCGAGATCTCCGTAATTTTTTGTTCATTTTTGGGATGGAGTTTCTTATGCTACTTCTGGTAATCTTACCCACACTCTTCTACGTACCAATCCATTTTTATACCTCCATCTCTTGCTTCGAAATGACAAACTGTAATCCCAGCCATCATCATCTGTATCCTCAACAGACATTAAGACATACCACCTGTGTTGCTTGGAAGTAGTCTCACTTGATTGAAAATCCATTGGGTACAATTGTTCGAATGAATGAAGAATCTTATTTGACAACGACGTAAATGTGATATTTGCCTGTTCTTTATCATCTCCCTCTTTACCATCAAAATAAATTATTTGGTACTGAGGAGGATCAATTCTGGGGATTAACAAATGAGGTGAGTACAAAGTATAACCTATTAAAGTTATTCCTCTTTGATTTTCAATGACTATATCATGAGAAATATCAATTTGGAAGTTTCTCATAAGCTTGGAATAATCTGTCATGTTATAGTTACATTCCAACGTCTTTATTTTTTAAAAATGGAGCAATATCTTTTTGTTTCAAAAAATATGTGTAGTCAGCCCTTTCATTACTTAAATTTTATTTTCCTTAGCTAAATCATATCGGCGGCTAAAGAACATTTCTTTAATAAAATATTTATAAATTCAAAAGAAAGCTCCATTTCAATTAGCTTTCAAAAAGAAAAGCACAGCAGTATATCCTCCAGTTAGATGCCATTTGATAATGAGGACTGGATTTTAGTATGAATAAGAAGTTATGTATTTTTTATTTTTAGAATTACCGTGACTAACAACTTAGATAATAGTGTCTGGCAATAATTAAACAAAGAAATCCATTACTATGGTACGAACTATCTTTGGTTAATAAAAATATATTTTCTGTGGAGTCGAAAAACTTTGAAGAGTTTATGATAAAAATTCCAAATGTGTTACAACCACTTTTTGTTAAAAGAACAATATTTTGGAAGAATATCAATCTAGGGTACAAATTCCAAACCTTAAATAATGGTAAAGTTAACAACCTCTCAACTAGTGATCTAATTGAACTTAAAAATATTGCAAGTAGCTTGTGCAAAGTATCATATACAAGGGATATAACACCACGTTATGACATATGCGTTAGAATTTTATGCCTTTACAATCAAATATATTTTCAAAAGCTAATGAATATTGATGATATATATTTGTTATACCGATCTCTTAGGTGGATAATTACCTCATACTTCTGTTTTAATCTAGAAACAACAACCAGAGCTTCATCAGGTATATCACCCCCAGTTTATTGGATATTCGGTATCCTCACAAGATTATTATTTTCCTCAGATACACAACCACCCTTAGGGCCAAAATTGAGAATTCAAGAAAGAGTTCCAATTATCTCCAAAATATATCAGATAAAACTAGAAGACCACCCCACTTCTTTCCAAAATTATTGTTCTTTTCAAATATCCATAATTGCAACAATAATTAACATCAAACTAAGCATTTGTAATAAGAATTCTATTGAAATTAAAGAATGGCAAGAAATAAATAAAGACATCCATGATTTTTTACTTCTTATAGAAAGTGTATGTCATATCATGGCAATTAATATTATAAAAACGAAGAAACATTCTTTTGGCAAGACCCATCAACCTGCATATCTCTCGATATTTAAAAAACGTATAGCAAGTATTCCTTCCTTATTCATTGATCGGATTCAAGCTCTTTCGAGCGATATACGTTGGTCCCAAAATATAAAGCATGCATTGCATTCGATGCTCGATACAATAGAGATGATTAGTTGGTCCGAGGTTCGTTACGTTCCTGACAATAAGGAAACTGCATCGAACGACCTTGAGACTATACAACACATGGGAAAGTACATACAGGCTGCTCTCTTGGTTATGGGTGATTTAGATTTATGCTCGCGATTCCGTATGATAAATCTGACAAAATTAACTGAGCATCTTCAAACTTAGTTACGGTCATATCATTGGAATGACACAGAAACGACGCGGAAGGAACCTCGCTTAATATTAAGTCTCCGAGGATGATGTATTATACGAGCATCTGCCATTATTGATGTGGTAATATCTTTATCCGATATATGGTACTGTGAAAATAAAATAAAAAAAGGGCCGGCCCTTAAAATTTTGGTATATAAGAAAGGCACAATGTGATCAACAAATAATTTTCCATACAGTTTATTGTCAGCCTTTTTTTCTTTTTTTCGATTTAATTGATTCATTTTAACCTGAAGTTTTTAAAAGTGAGATCACAAGAAACTAAACTGCTCTGTTCAACCTAAAATGCTATCTTTCAATGATATTATTGAGTGTACCCAAAACACCTTAAAAACCATGCCACCTGGTTATTTACCAAAATGGCTATTGTTTATTTCCATTGTTTCTGTCTTTAACTCTGTTCAAACTTACATTTCTGGTTTAGAATTGACCCGCAGAGTTTATTCCAGACAACCAACTGAGACAACCAAGTTGAGTGCCAGAACTTTCGGTACATGGACATTTATTTCTTGTGTTATCAGATTTTATGGTGCTTTCTTTTTAACTGAGCCTCATATTTTCCAAATTGTCATGATCTCTTACGTTGTTGCCCTAGTCCACTTTGGTTCAGAGTTATTGATCTACAGAACTTGTAACTTCGACTCAGGTTTCATGGGTCCTTTAATTGTTTCCACAACATCTTTGGTTTGGATGTACAATCAAAAAGAATTCTACACTGGTATTCCATGGTAATTTAAAACCTCTATCTAATGAAAAAAAAAATGGAATAAAAATGACAATGTTTACACTTATTTAATATGTTCGTATTTATCTAGTGCTATATATATTGTTACATAAATCTCTTTTTAATGAATATGTTTAAATGAAATATTGACTTAATTGATATTAACACGATAACTATGTATTTAAAACCCCGAAACTGTTTCAAAAAGCTTTGCGTGTGGTAAATCAATAATTCTGTTCTCCTTATAAGCTGCATCAGATCTATCAGTAAGCTCTTTAATTTCCTCTACACTTAATATTTGACCATCATTTTCAGAACCTTTTGTAAAACCAATACTTGATTCCCCAGCCATCAACAAAAGTGATAATTCTTTGACAAGTTCCTTATTTGTAGACCTATTTGCACTAGTGTGTTGATTCAAAAATGAGCCCTCATTAAATGCTAACTTCTTCAATGTGTTAAAACGACCCATTTGAATAACCATTCTTTCCAATTTTCTCTTATTGGATGCTCTTGTGAGAATAACGTGTTCAATGGTATTATCACAACAAAATCTATATATTATGACAGGTTTATCCTGACCTATTCTATGACAACGGTCCATTGCTTGTAGATCGACTTGTGGATTCCAATCACTATCAAATAGAACAACAGTATCAGCAGCTGTCAGATTAATACCTAGACCTGCTGCCCTAGTAGACAATAAGTAGACTTGATGATCATCACCTTCAGTATTAAATTGTCTAATACCTTCTTTTCTCGTTTCGTTATCAACGGAACCATCAATTCTGAGACATTTCAAAGAATTTAAATCACACCAATCCTCCAAGAGGTCAAGCATTTTGACTAATTGAGAAAAAATCAGTATTTTGTGTCCTTTTTTAATTAGTGGAATTACCAATTTTTGAAGAGTCTGTAGCTTACCTGATGTCCTTAAAAGATCATCTAACGTCAATTCCTCAGGATGTAAATATGGGAAATAAAAAAGATATGTGGAATCTACGATTTGTCTCAATTGCATCATCATGTTTTGTAACCTTTTATTTATCAATTCACTATGCAAGTGTTCTTTATAAAGTTTGTCCATGTCCCTTATAATATTATTAGGGTATTCATTATCTTCTATCTTATTACCATTCTCAGTGTTTAACTTATAATCAATATATTCTCTAATGGATTTATTTGAAACGCGGCCAATGTATTCTTGGTTAATTGTAAAAAATTCTTTAACAAGTTCCTTAAAAATGGTCAATTTTAACTTACTGTTCAAGGCTTTGGTATAGAATTTCTTTTGAATTGGTGTCATTGGGCAGTTAACAATATATTCTCTTTTCGGTGGTAGAAGACCAACCAGTACATTCTTTTTCAATCTTCTTAGCAAAAATGGCTTTAAGATTGTATGTAGATTTGTAATTAAATTTTTTTCCAATTCATCATTAATTACTTTGTTTAAACTTTGTGAATTACTTTGTAAGTCTAAGTTTTTAAAATCAAACCATTTATTAAACATTTCAAAATCTGAAAATATATCAGGCATTATAAAATTCAATAATGACCAAAGTTCTGCTAAATTGTTTTGTAACGGTGTACCAGTCAATAATAATCTATTGTTAGTATTTATTCTTTTCAATTCTCTAATTAATTTCGAATTAATATTTTTTAAACGATGACCTTCATCTACAATTAAAAATTTCCATTCTTGAGACATTATATAATCTGCATCCCTCATAATTATTTCATAGGATGTGACAACAATTCCTGTTCCTTTTGTCTTTTTAAAAAATTTACTTAACAACTTGGAACGTTCTTGAAATCCAGCTTGATGATAATACTTTAAGACAGGTAAAGATGGTGCAAATTTCTCAAATTCATTCATCCAATTATCAACTGTGCTCAGAGGAGCAGCAATTAAAAATGGTCCCTTTGTATCCATTTCATATACAAATGCTAATAAAGCAATACTTTGGATCGTCTTACCTAAACCCATTTCATCTGCTAAAATCCCATTCAGACCATTTTCGTATAAGGTAATTAACCAACTTAAACCTTCCATCTGATATGGTTTCAAGATACAATTTTCCAACAATGAAGGCTGTTCTTCTTTTATTCCTGCATCAACTTCAGCTTTTGAGTTCTTTACATCTATTTTTTCTTCTAGTGGTTCTTCGATCTTTGGCTTATCGTCTGTTTTCTTAACAGGTTTGAAAAAATCAATAATAGATCTCTTTTTTTTGTTTTGTTTTTGTTTCTTAGCTACTGGTAAGTCAGTTTCATTATCATCACTTCGTTCCTTGTGTTTCATATCATTTTTTTCTTCTGCTGCTTTCTCTTCAATTAGTTCAGTACTTCTCTTTAATAAAGTATCAGCAATAATACCTGAATAAACTTTACTTTGATTGACAAACTCATCTAACTTCTTTAATTTTTCTCTAACAATACGTGAATCCTCTTCATCAAGATCCTTCAAGGACTCTGCTTCTTTATTATCTTCTTCATGATTACCATCAATCAAAGTATTGATCTGTTCATCATTGTTTTGTTCATCGTTATCAGAATCTAGTTCAACATCGGAACTTTCTTTAATATCATCCTGTAACCAGATGGGTGCAACAGAGTCCTCCTGTATCACCGATGTTGACCTTTCATCTTCATCATCCGAGGGAATAATATCTGGTTTTAGATCATATTCCTCTTTTTCTTTATAATTTAGAACATTTTTCGTTCTTGTAGCTCTTGCTAATCTACTACCAATACTACTCATCTGAAAAAAAACGTACACAAAATATTTCCGAATTTTAATTCAAAAACATTAATAGCCCTTCAGGTATATTGAACTGTAAATATATATGTATATTTAAATGTTCTCTTAATATGGGTATTTTTCAATTATTAATCATCATTAAATAAGCTCATCGCAACGCGTAATAGAAACTTATATAAGAATTCCAGTACTTGACGCGTTTTCTCTTGAAATTTATTAACACAAGACATATATAAATATAGAAAAAAGGGGATACCTAAACTACCAATAGGATATTCACTATATCCACATTCGAGAACAAAGTTGGATAGATATGATGATCCAAGTATTTTGATAAAAACAGCACAAAAAAGTAACGAGGCAGACATCAATATACGTACTTCCCAATTATTCACCAATAATAGTCCAATTTTCTCTCACTCTTAGGAACACAGACTTGTAACCTGCATCCCTAACAAGACCATAATTTGATTAAACAGTAGTATCCACATTCTTGATCCTCTCTACACCGGTCACACTTAAAGGAACACTACAAAAACAACGGGAAAACGTGTTGTCCAGCACATAAATCTTGATACAAATAATAAATCCATATACAAGAACAGATAACCAATTCACCTAAACACCAGAAGTACCTTGTTCATATATATATATATATATTTGATACCACTTACTCAACTTCTCAGTTCTTAATAGTAATCAAAATTGAAAAACCCAACCCGGGTAACCCAAAAAATTTCCAAAAATTTCCAAAAAAAAATTAAAATTTCAAAATTTCGAATAAACAAAACTTTGTTCTTGTTACAAACAGTGAACCTGTAACACGTATTTTCGTTGAGAAGTGAAGAAAACCTAAAGGATAAGAAAAGAGAGGCCACATAAAAGGGCATTTTTTTAATTGAAGTGAAGTTTACAGTATCTTAATTGTACATACGTTACTTAGGAGTACAAAGAATACATACAACGTTGGAAATATACTATTAATAATGAGTACTGAAGAAGATACTGCCAACACCCCAGTAGTGGAAACCGTCACAGATGTCGTTAAAACCGACGAGACTGTTCCAGAAGAACCTACAGAAACAATTAATACTGAAGGTGCAAGTGCTGCTATTGCTGAACCAACTACAGAAGAGACCAAGACTATTAACTATGAAGATGAAGCACATAAATTAGAAGATAAAGCGTTCCGCTTCTTAGCTAAACAAACTCACCCTATTGTACTTCCATCTTTTGCATCATGGTTTGATATTTCATCTATTCATGAAATTGAAAAAAGATCTTTACCTGATTTTTTCGATGATTCTTCTCGTTATAAATCCGCTAAATCATATAGGGAAACGAGAAATTTTATGATTAACACTTATAGATTGTCTCCATTTGAATATTTAACCATTACTGCAGTAAGAAGAAATTTAGCAATGGATGTAGCTTCCATTATGAAAATTCATGGATTTTTAGAAAAATGGGGAATTATCAATTATCAAATTGATCCAAGATCAAAACCAGCTTTAGTAGGACCAAGTTTTACAGGTCATTTCCAAGTTATATTGGATACCCCACAAGGTTTGAAACCTTTTGTTCCAACAGACTCAATTACTGAAGCTTTACCTGTGAAGAGAGATGCAAATGAAATGGATGTAGATGATGAATCCAAGATTGAAAGTAAAGAACCTAAGCCATTCCCAGTTAATTTATCATTAAGAACTAATATTTATGATTCTTCTAATGATTTCAACGCCTTACAATCCAAGAATAAAATTTCAAAACAAATTCAAAAGACTTTCGTATGTCACACTTGTGGTAATGATGCAGTGTTGGTTCGTTATCATAATTTACGTGCTAAAGGTGCAAACTTATGTTCTAGATGTTTTCAAGAAGGTCATTTTGGCGCTAATTTCCAAGCATCTGATTTTATTAGATTAGAGAATAATAATAAAAAAAATGGTAAAGAATGGTCTGATCAAGAATTGTTATTATTGTTAGAAGGTATAGAAATTTATGAAGATCAATGGGAAAAAATTGTAGAACACGTTGGAGGACAAAAATCTATTGAGGATGTTGTTGAAAAATTCTTAACGTTACCAATTGAAGATAGTTATATCAACGATATTTTAAATAAATCAAAAACTGAAAAAGATAAAACTAAAGAAAATGTAACAGATAATGCTATATCAACCGTTGAAGCAGTAGATTTAACAATCAAAGCATTATTAGAAGGTTTACATAAGGAAACTTTAGAAAAAGATATCCCTGAATCTGCTTCAAAGACAGCCGAAAAATATATCAAAGAAACGCAAAGTGTGATTCAAGAATTGGTAAAATTAACTTTAAATAAATTGGATACTAAATTTGATAAATTAACTAAATTAGAAGAAACATTAGAGAAAGAAAAGACAAAATTAATTACAGAATCTGAAAAATTGATATCAGATAGAATATCGTTAAGTAAACAAGTCACTGAAATGAATGGTGAATTGACGAATCTAAATATCTCCAAGAAATTCGTCTTAATCTCCGACCAAGTCGATTCTGGCATAAAACTTGTTGAAGATGATAATGATTCTACTGATAAAAAGACTGAAGATGACTTAAAGAAAAGAACAGAGGCTGAGATTGAAGCTATTTCTATTAAAGAACCACAAACTTATAAGTCCTGGTCTTTATGATTGTAATTTTAATATACTAACCATTCTTATATATATACCTACATACATATATTATTATATGAATAATTTGAATAATCACTCATTTGAAGAGAAAATAATCAAACTGAATTAATTGCCCTTCATAATGATAATCTTTGTCATTATTACTATGAAATTGAAAAAATATATGAGAGACGCGTCGCTACACCAAAAATTAATTTGTTTATAATTCGAGGAATATAAACAATAACAAATAAACAACTCACCTACTCGAAAACCAAAAATAAAAGCATTACTGGAATATTCATTTTCTACTCTACATCTGATAATTGCAATTTATTTCAATATTATATCTGAATATTGTATTTGATTCTGTATTGAACTGAAAAAAAAGATAATAAGAAAATGCCGCCAAAACATAGAAGAACTAGAACCAAACCAGTGTACGAATCTGATGATGAATCAAACAGCGATAGTAACGACAATAACATTCGCTATATTCATGAAGATGAAGAAACAGGATTGAATGACGAGGATATGTTCGATTCTGAAGAGTCTAGTGAAGACGACAATGATGATACCAAAGATGATGACTACTTCCCAACTAAAGAAGGTAAAAGAAAGGCGGTATCTAAAAAAAGACAACAAGAAAAAGTCAGCAAGAAACGTAAAACTCTATCTTATTCTTCCAGGACGGCTACTAGTGCAGGCTCTGATGAAACTAAGGAAGAACAAGATCATTATTTGGAGATTGTCAGGGAATTTGAACATTCCGAATTATTCTCTATTTTGGCATCATCTGATGAAATGTCTATTTCTGAAATAGTTAGAGAATTATTGGAAGAATACTCAACAAATAGAGATGAAGTTATTCAAAAATTTATTAACCTTTTACTAGATTGTTGTGGAGCGATGATTCACGTACAAAATCATGATATCCACAGTAATGAATCTGCAAGTGATACCCTTTCTGAATTGCAGTTATCATTTCAAAATCAAAAAATTCACGAATTCAACTTATTAATTAGTAAATCTAAGAAAAGGGATTCCCAATTTAAACCGCTATATCAAAATTTTCAGGAGTTCATGTTCCAATTTTTGGAAATCGCTGATGATCTGCAACTGCTATATAATGAAGATGATAACCAAGAAAATACAGATGATGAAACAAATTCTGGAGGAATGAAAATGGGGTCTCTAATATTAGATTTATTGACATGGTTATCGGCCTTCTCTGTTTCAAAAATAAGATGTTTCAGATATGTTTCCACTTTAACGTTATATATATTTCAAGATTGTTTATCTGCACATGCTGTTAGCCTAGAAAAGGATTATTTGGCAAAGTTAACAAAGCAACTGAAGATGGAAAATAAGAAAAAGAGACCCAACAAAAAAACGATAGAAAAATTGGAGGAAAACGTAGAAGAAATTCAAAGCAATAAAGCTATAATCGACAACATTCTTGATAATATTGTAAAGTTATGCTTTGTTCACAGATTCAAGGATGTGGATGAAGCTATTCGCTCAGAATCAATGTTGCACTTGGCTATTTGGATTGACAATAACCCGGAATATTTTATGAAAGTCACATTTCTGAAATACTTTGGTTGGCTCTTAAGTGATTCCTCTGTAGATGTTAGACTACAAATCCTAAAGTCGTTACCAGATATTATTAAATCAAGCCATCATTCTGCAATGGTGGATAATGCCGCAATCAGACAGTTTTTTGAAAGATTTAAAAGCAGAATATTAGAAATCGCTACAATGGATATTGATCTGGAAGTATCGATTAATGCAATTAATGTATTGATAGAGGCCTCATCCCTGGATTACTTGGAAGATTCTGAAATCTTAATGATTTCAAGTTTAATATTTAATAACGAAGATACAAAGGTTTCTTCCACGAGTAAGAATTCTAGACTAATGGCAACCGTAGCTAAATTCCTGGCTCGTGTAAGCAACCAGAAGTATGAAGCGTTTATTAATAGTACCAAATTGGATGAAAATATTTCCACTATAAAGACCTCTGTCATAATTAAGATTGGAACTATTATGAGAATTCTCAACTCTTCCCTTTTATATTTCATAGACAACAATAAAAACTATGATCCTTCTTTAATTTCTCGTTCTCAGATATTGTTTCAAGCAGCTGAGTTCTTGTATCCATTTTTTGGTTCACAGGTTGACAGCATTTGTCGGTTGTTAGCAGATGACGATGAATTTTCACAAGTTTATAAAGAAATTACCAAGGTGTCCGATGATGAAGATGATAATGATGAGATGAACATTGATAACAATGAATCATTGTCCCAAGCAAGAATTGATAGGGCACCTTTATTCCCTACTGAAAATGAGAACGTTACATTTTATATTACAGTTTTGAGTGGTCTCTGTGATGGTGGGATGAATGGAAGAAACCAAAATAAATATTCAATTGCCACTTCTGTGTTACCCCATTTAGAAAATTTATTGAAGAACCTGTCTATTAATTCTACTAACATCTTTGTACAGATATTAAACATTTTTAATTTGTTTAACTTTGATGAATGGGTTCATACAGGATGCGAAAAGGATATAAAAAATATCAACTCAATGATTTTGAAGGGGTTCAGTGGTGTAGTTCTAATGCATGCTGATTCAAAGGATATTACATATGGGACTTTCTCAAAGACAGTTCATCACATTAAAGAGTTTCATTTAAAGGATATAGATGAAGTATGGACAAATGAAATTTCTATGATTAAATTACAGTTAGAAAAATATATAACCGAGAAGAATAATGCTCAGACTGATATTGATTTTGCAGAATACACAAACTCCATTTATTCACAGTATGTCAACAGACTGGTGTTATTAGGAAAAGAATATTCAATTGAATTTTCTTCGGACTTATTGAAACTCTTCATTGATAAATTTATGTCAAAACTAATATATGAAGTTGAATTGGGTAGTATTGAAAATATTGACGTGATTAATTTTAAATTACCAGTTATTCTCGTTACATGGGAATTACAAAAATGGATAGATATTTTGGAAAAATCGAATTTTGCACCTGGTTTATCATCAGATGACCCTGAAAGAAGTTCAAATATGACAAATATCAGTTCCGTTAGAAATGCTCTATCATACATGTCAACTATAATTGTAAACATGGAATCTGTATTAACCCAAATAAACAATCTAACAGGCGTTGATGAACTAATTGTTCATAATTTGCGATCATCGCTAGCATCTTCTCTAATCGACGTATTGGTGGCTACCAAATGCTTTGAACTACAATTACCGGAGGATGAAATAAACTGGAAGGAATTGTTGCATGATGCCATACATGATTCTTATATTAATGAAGAGATGTACAATGCTTTGTTAGATACTTTCCTATATTTTGAAAGCATATATGCAAGAGATCAAGGTGTTCAACTAGATAGGAGCCATGATGAAGATGTTACACTGAATGAAGTAGCGTTAGATGATGAAAACATGACTTCCGAAAGAGATTTACTAATATTTACGATCAAACTAATAGGGTTAAAGAAACTAGAACTTTTAGATGATAAAACAAGCACTAGAGTTTCATTAAACAAAGAGGCCCTTGGTCCTTTTTTTAAAAGTGTTATTGAAGATTCAATCTTTGACAATGGTAATAACGGTACTACTAGAAGTCTCAAAAATAATGCTGCACAGTTGGCAACTTCACCTGAACTTCTTCTAAGTCGGGAAACCTCAAATGTAGCTCAAAATTCAGATAGATTGACTGATCAAAATGAATCCGACACATCTGTTTTATCAAATTCCAATACTAATTTTAATAGAAGGGGCAAACAATTGATGGATTTAAATATAATTGAAGAAAATTCGGAGGAACTAGATGATGATTAAAAGAGAACAACTCTAATAAATAATCATTTATTATGGGAAGCTTCATAAAGTTAAATTATGGTATTAGTTTTAGATAGTTATCTATGAATGTTGTATAAAATATCTTAAATATATTAATAGCTAATAAAATGATTCGAAGTTGTTAAATTATAAAAATACTAGTTACGAATTCTATCAGAAGAGTTTATTTCTGACAAAGTATCATTTCTTAAGGACCTCTTCGGGGTACATACAGGTAGTCCTCCGCCAAGGATTAATGGTGAGTTTGCTTGCTCAATTGGAGATGGATCATCTATTAAAAGTGATGTAAATGGTGTGTCTATTTTTGTGGAGCTTCTTAGGTAACATAACGGGTTCACCTTTTTAGGTTTCTCCGTCTGAGTGCATACGGGACCTAAACTCTCGTTAATATCATCAACTGTCAGTTTTATTCTTGAACTATCCATCATTATTATTAATTTGAATTTTATTTATTTATTATTTTTGAATGTAATAAAAAATTAAAGTTGTATATAATTGCGGTATAATTTGTTTTTTGTACCCTTATTTTTAAATAACTACTAGTTTATATTATCCACGACAATAAAAAGAAAAGAAATCGTGCCAGAAGAAAGAGTCTTGATCTTGAAGTGAAAAATATCTTCTTAGGTTAAACCTTATATTATAAAACCTCTTTCTCAGTATTCTGTGTCTTAGGGGATGATATGTGTTGATAGGAACGGATCAGAATCTTTTAGATAAAGTTACTGCGTAATTAACCCCACCTTACACGGGCGTAAACAATTTAATATATCAATAATTTTGTAAACATTTCATATATTACCAAGAGCATTTCTTTCTTTACGAATGTTAGCTCCTATAATTAGATTATAAACAGACGAATTGAACGATTTACCTAGTTGAATTAAATTCTTTAAAGTTGGTCTTAAAGAAATAATAAACCCTGTCCAAACAATACTTTGCATAAATGGCATTAAGATAACATCTCTCAATAATACTTTTGTAATTATTTTCAAATTTGGATTTGTTAAATTCTGTCTTTTTGTTTCTTTAGCTAATGCATTATAAAATACGTTAGAAAACCTAAGGTCAGGGATTGGGAAAGTTGGTAATTTATTATGCGACATAAGTGACTTGATCGAGATTGATATACTCCTTACAATATGATCTAACTTGAACAAATATTAATGTTTCTAATGTACTGTTCAGAAGTTTTTTTGTTGTTTGTCTGATTGGTAAACTTTTAGATTTGGTATTGCAACATTCGTATAGCGAAACAAACAAATCAAAATAATAATGAAAAAATAAAAATTATATACGTATATAGAAGAATAGTAAAAATAAACTGCAAAGAAAACGAAAGTAAGAGGTTCATTATTTGATACATATATAATATACTGGTTGAGCAAACTATATAATTGTAACTGTATCAGATTAATATCAGCATTGAAGTACAAGAATTGGTTACGGCTGTTAATAATAACTTTTTACTTTGACAAGACGCACTCGTACATTATATTAAACATTAAAAACTGCCCTCTTTCAAATAACTTCATGCGGAGTCCATGTGATGTATCTATCTCATACAATCTTTAAACCACCTTTTCACATGAATACACCAATATTTCTTGTTAACTAGTAAGATATAACCAATCTCAACTGTAATTTTCAAGTTTGCCGATGCTCATCGCTTAAGAATTGAAAATTTTCAGTTTCAAATTGTAAATAAAAGAAAAACCGTACTATATCAAATTATTAAGATATAACCAGTATAATAATAAGATTAGTACCTACGACAGTAAACTTGTGAGAAACGTCTTGCGATTATACCAGGAACGTAAAATAAACATTCAATAATTTTGAAGATTACTTACACATCCGTTCATAATGGGTAAAACTGACGATGATGAATATATGAAACAATTAGAAGAGCAAAGAAAGGCATTCGAAGCACAATTTGGATCCTTAGAATCAATGGGGTTTGATGATAAAGTGAAAGAAGGTGTTGAAAATGCTGAATCAAGTGCATCTGAAGAAGATGAGAGCGATGAAGAAGTGGAGACGGGATCTTCTGAAGAGAGTGATGATAATGACGAAGAAATTGATAATGTTATCCCAATATTTGAAGAAAAAAGTTCAAGTAAAGGACCTCGTGTAATTAAATTCAATGGACCAAGTGACACATATATTGAACCAAGTAAACAAGAACAAAAAATGATTAGAAGTGGGAAAACATTACGTCAATTAAATGTTGCTGAACAACGCAAACAATTATTAGAAGAACAAAAAAAACAAAATTCAAAATCTGATGAAGAAGAAGAAGAACAAAATCTTGAAAATGATATTGAATTACAACGATTTCTTAAGGAATCGCATCTTTTAAGTGCGTTTAATCAAACTGGTGGTGATGGTAATACAGATGGCTCCAGTGGTGTTGATTTAACTTTAAAGAGTATGAATGATACTAACGTTGTTTATCAGGATGATCAAGTCTCCGGTAAATCTCGTATGAGAACATTAGAAATGAGGTTAGATCAATTATCCCAAACTAATGGTAATTCGAATAAGATAAATAAATTAGAGAAAGTACCAATGAATATTAGACGTGGGATGGTTAAGAAACATGTTAAACGTATTAAACAATATGAACAAGATGCAGCAGATGGTGGTATTATTTTATCCAAAGTTAAAAAGGGACAATTTAGAAAAATTGAAGCAACTTATAAGAAAGATATTGAAAGACGTATAGGTCAAAGTATTAAGAGTCAGGATAAAGAGAGACAAACAAAGAGACAAAGAGGTCTTAAGATCCAATCTGTTGGTCGCAGTACTCGTAATGGTCTTATTATATCTAAAGACGATATCTCTAGGATTGGAGGTACAGTTAACAACCACAAGAGAAAGTGGAATAGTAACAAACCACATAAGGGCCGTCGTTAAATAGAATAGGAAAGTGAACCAAATCCAAAAAACAAAACGTTACAAATTCAGCATTTTTAAGACATAAACCTTACAGCATATATCAATAAGAACCGTAAATAGATAAATTAATACTTTGGTTGGTCAAATCAACATTTTTATTCATATATCTGCTTACTTGATACATAATTCTCCATAATAGATACAACATATAAAGTTATATATTTCATTCTTCTTCTTTTGAGTTCAGTTGAGACAAGACTAATTGAAATATTTATCTTTGGACTGAACGCCAATTTACTTTACAACTTATACGCAGAACCATCGGCCTTATAATTATGTATATTATTCAACATAATATCATCGTATCAATTACTATATATAAACAATAACTGAGTGCAATTTACTATTATTAGAACCATTCTGTAGACCGAAAGGTTCTACCTCAGCGAGGCTTTATAAAATTTGAACTCATTGAGATCCAGATTTCAAAACGCCGAGTTCTAAAAAGAGTCAATAATTGTATAAAATCTTTCATCGCATCCCATCCCATCTGGTATGTATGTAAATAAGTTGTGTATAATTGAGTTGATTTGGTTTTTATTGTGTGACATTTGCTTATTACGCTGCCTAACATATCATGTTATACGATGCTCATATATGTGTTGCACTGGACTCATCACTCTGCACGGCCAAAGAGGACCGGCTTGCTACAGCCGTGCTGCCCGTGGGCCCCACAGTTGCACTGTGTTATCTGTGCATATGTCCAAAAAAGGAAATATCACTTTTGTTTTTGTACTGCAGAAAATTACGTGAGATGACCGGAAACAGATAGCAATATGTGCGGCGTTGTCTGAGGGGTTGAACATTAAGTGGGAAACGGAAAAGAAAAAAGTTGAAATTTTTTGTGTGTGAGAAAAAAAATACTATAAACGTTAACAATAGTAGTCTAACGATAAAATCTATCGTCAATCATAAGGTGATGGATAGATAACTAAGAAGAAGTCAAAACTATTTACATTAACCATAGTAGTGAGTAATAATAGTAATAAGTTTGGTTTGGTTAATGGTGAAATGAACAAGAAATTGGACGATCTTTGACAGTTAACGTTAAGATAGATCATTTGTCATTATCATCATTCGTTTATATTTATTTTTGTAAAGCCTGCTTTGAAGTAAGTAATTCAAGCTTTCCCCTGATAAATTGTATGTATGTCAAATTCTATTTATTATCCCTCCATTTGAAGCAACAAAGATAATTAAAATATAGTATATTTGTATATGTGTTATTATCCAAAGCGACCTATTTTAAATTAAGACAAAAAAAAGGTACTATAAGTTGGTTTTCTTTTATTATTTAAGTATTGCATATATTTCTGACAATTAAGAAATAAAGTGTAATTATAATAAAAGAGTAATTGTCTTCTAAAACAAAAGACTTTATTAATAGTTTAAATTTGAGGTTACTTTCTCTCTTTTATTTTAGATACATTCTTAGAAACCGAAATAAAAAACAATATTTATTGTTAAAATAATAATAAAAACAATATTTTGTACCGAAATTATAACAATACAACCATTTTTCTATTTGTTACTCAGGTATACAAATAATCAGGTACTTTTATTTTCTGAATACAGTTCTCAAGTGATTTTTTTTTTCTAATTTACTCGTTTATAAAGAGTCTTATTATTGTTATTGATAGTATTTCTTAAACAGAATTTTGTCGATTGAAACTTATTATTATTATTGTTATTATTATTAAAAACTATCACATATACCAGCAATTTATTTTATATTATCCTGTTTGGCTCATTTTTTTTTTAGTTGAGTTTCAGAATTGCTAACATTTATTATTGCTCAATTTTTATTTCATTTTGGTGAAATTTTTTATCTCATTTTATTTTATTAAAGATAACACACGAAAATAGTATATTACAAACTTTAATCAGAAAATTTTTTTTTCTGTTTATATATATATTTTTTGGTTTGTTTTTAGGTTTTTCCTTTCTATTCACATACTTCATCTTTATCCTAATAGATTTAAGAATAGTTGACATTTTGTGTGAAAAGTTAGGATATATCTATAATAATACATTTAAAACTGTGTCTTCCCCCTTAATTTTGGGCCCCATTTTAAACATATGCGATTTATGAATATGAATCATTCAAAAAGTATATTAGATCAAGTTGATGAATATCTTCATGATAATAATGATCCTCATGGTACTCATATAACATTTATGGAATCAGAAAAAGAACCAATGAATAACGTTCAATTATATTCAAATAATTGGTTAACTGATGATATTCAATTAGATCTAGATCATATTGGTGAAACATTTTTCAATAATGGTAATAACAATAATAATATTAATCACAGTGCAAATAGTAACAGTCGAATGAATGGCCATGATCTTCATTTAAATTCCCATAGTAGTAATAGTATGGGAGGTATTCATGATAATATAGACAATCAACATCACCCTCAACATTCTAATATGGAAAAGGTTAATGATCCAGAAATGAATGGAGGTTTTAACTTAATGGAACATTCTATGAAACAAAATGATAATACAACTAATTTACTTAATAAAAATTCACATTTTTCTAATATTCAATCAGATTTGGTCTTTTCACCATCTGCATCACCTTTAGTAGCACCAGGACAATCTGCTATTGGTTTGCAAGTGACACCATTTATGAATCCACAAGTATTGATCGGATCAAATTCAAATAACGTCTCTAATATGAATACACCATATTTAAGAGAATCGGCAATCCCAAATGGTAGTTCTAATAATAATAATGGTGTACTACATAACAGCTCAACAACAACGCCTCATGTCTCTCATTACTCTCCTTTAAGTTCTCCTGCAGTAAATGAACATAATCAATCATATTCTTCAACAAATTTTACTTTACCAGCCTCTGCAGTGGACGAACCTGTTGCTAATGGTAGTAATGCTTCTAAAACTTCAAAGGGTAAACGAACCTCTAGTTCATCTAGAAGTAAACGTATTTCTTTTTCAAGTTCTAATGGTAATTCTGCAAAACAAAACTTTAATGGATCCTCTTCTAAAGTACGAAAGAATAGTCCCTATATGAGTGCTAATAGATCTAGAAGAAATTATCAAGAATTAAAGACAAAAAATGGGTCAACTATTAGTAACGGTAATAATGACAGTGCAGGTAATACTCCAATCGGAAATAATTCCACTACACCAACTAATGCATCATGGGATGATATGGTATTCAAATTACCAGAAAGTAGTACAACGGTTATATCTGCTAGTGATGGTACAAATAGTGATGCTCCTGATAGTGGATCTAAAGAATCATCATTAACTGCTAGTCAATTTGCTGTGGCTAGTAAAATTTTACCATCTTCATCATACCCTGGCCAGGGCCTATCTACTGATATCAGTACTGAAGGTAACGTTACTACTAAGAGAATTGAAATACCTTTACAAACAAGTATTGAAACAACAGAATCGTGGAAGCAAAAGGCAAATTCTGAAAGAAGTAGATCATCAAATTCATTATCAAGTAATGGTACCTCACCTAAGAATGGAAAAAATGGAATTAATAATGTTGGAGTATCACCTCTTATGAAAGCCAGAAAGTCATCAAAGACTAATGGAGATAATGGTTCAACTACAAGTTTGACAAGAACAAAATCGAGATCTTCGGAATCTAGATCAGGTAAAAAAGATGATACAAAGAAAGAAGTACATAAGGTAGCAGAACAGGAGCGTCGTAACAGACTAAACTCGGCACTAAATGAATTAAGTGGTTTAATACCGGACGATCTAAAGGAGATGATAAGTATTCCATCAAAAGCAACAACTGCCGAATTAGCATGTGTGTATATACGCTCACTTCAAAAGAGGGTACAAGAATTAGAACAAGAACGTAGCCATTAATAAGAAACAGAGATAGAAAATGTTCAGGACAAAAGTAATAATAACAAAAACGATTTCGTTTACCTTAACCACCATCGCAAATATATAATAATATATCTACTATATAATTCATGATGAGTTGCATTGGGCAATTCGTTATATACTTATTCATTTTCTTCAATTGCAATATAGATATTCCATAAGATATTATAGCTTTTATCGTTTCTTGTGTTGCTTATGGTATAAAAGTTATTTAAATAAAATGTGTATATATAGTGCGGTAACAACCAATGATATCGAAGAATTTAGTCCCGCATCGTATCGGATGATGGCCCAACGAATTGCCCTGGAAACTCCGTAGACCGTCGGTCCCCCCTTGGTATTTTTAAGAAAGCGCGCCATCCGATAAACCCAAATAGTGAAAAGTGTCTATTAATTACTATAAAAGATTCTTGTATAGATTAATGATATATAAAATCTTGAAACCTTCAATTTAGTAATATATATACATATATAAATGTTAAAGGATTAACAATTGTAAAATATCATAATAAAGAAATTTGCAAAAATTATCCACTTTTAGAAATACACATTATACATAATAAAAAACAAGAGGGAATATGTTGAGTACTATTGTTGATTACATAGAAGAAATTAAGGATCAATTTGTCCCAATCATCGCTAAAGCTGAAGATGAAGTTGAAGTATGTTGAAAAGAGCACTTGTTTAAACCTATTCTATTGTTTTGGATATCATTTTACTAACAATTATCTATCACTTGTAGTGGTATTTTATATGTTTAGGAAACTAACGATGGTGAAGATGATGAAGATGAAGACGAAGACGATGAAGACGAAGAAGATGAAGAGGCTAAGGATCAATATGATGAACTAAGAGAAGAGTGTCTACAGACGGAGAAAGGTAAGGCATTAAAACATCATTACGATGAATGTGTTGCCAGGGTTCAAATGCAAAAGGAACAACCAGGTTATGAAGATTTAGAAAATAAAGAAGATTGTGTTGAAGAATTCTTTCACCTGCAACATTATATGGACAGTTGTGCTGCTCCAAGACTGTTTAGTAAACTAAAGTAAGAAGAATACTTAATTACCTCAGAAGGAAAATAAAACAAAAAATTATGACTAAATTTTGAACTTTCCATCACTTGATTTATTTATTTATTGTGTTCCATTCTGTTTTCCATTTTCTAAATATTCTTAAGGCATTACTAAATCAACCAATTGATCTTATCAATCATTACCAAACATTGTACAGTCTTTAAACTTAATCGCCTCAACCTTTAATCAAAATTAAAAAAATAAAATAAAATTATTTATGTATAAATTTTTCCAACCCAGCTACTCCTCAATATTCGAATATACAAACATCACATTGTGTGTTTGAATGATTAATATAAATCTGTCATTAATACTTGTATACATTTTATATTTAATCCATATTATTTATTAAGTGACTAATTCTTAAAACATTATGTAGGACGACTATACTTCTCCATCCGTACACCCTAGCAAAACATCCTTACATTCCATAAAATATCCATTCCAAAATTTTGAAAAAAGAGTATAATTTTTCACGGAATGTATATATTTTCAATAAGAATAGATGTATTTTATACGGGCTTTTCATAGGCGTCCGAAGTAAATACTTGACTCGGCCTAAAATAGTTATTCATAATTTTTTGTTTTTCGAAAAAGTTTCAGAATTTTTGAAATTTCCGAAAATTCTGAAATTGATGAATTGATGATAGTACTAATAATGATAATAACAGTGTTAGGTGAGAAGAGAGAGAGAGAGAGAAGTGTTGTTGTATGTATGTGGGTATGGAAGTACGCCATAATTGATGAGTATTCGATTTCACTATGTATCATTCCGTCATCCTTCGGTTGTTTTTGTACTAATTATTATCGTTCACTAGTCTGTTCTCTAAGTCACCTAAGTTAGGGCAACGTATTATGAGGTTTCTATACCTATCTACAGTATAGTAAACAGACATTGAAATAAGTGAAGCCTTATAATGATTAGTAGTAAGTTTGTATATATTCTTAGTTAGTGTTATTGTGGTCTTGAATTTTTCTTTCTCTTGTCATTTATAAAGATATTTGGAACACATAAGGTAAATAGTATGTATAATATGATGAAGTATCAAGTAGGGCCAAGAACAAAGGTATACAAACATGTATTTTAAGTTAATAAAATTAAAATTAAAAATCAGAGAAATACTTAATGGTTACAGATGATTTGATTAAGTTGAGATATATTGAGATTGTGAAAGAGAAACTACAAAGGATACTCATTTGACTTATAAAGAACTATATTGTCCATGAATGAAACTCAAAAATTCCGGGAAAATAGTCTGAAGTGATATATGTTATGTGTTTATGATGATGTTATAAATTTAATAATGCAATGGAATATAGATATTACAATTGATCCTTGTTAATAATATAATTGTGTTCATGATACGTTGGCCTTTACCGTTGTTATCTAATAATAAATTTTCAATTTACTAACGTAAACAAATATTTGTTTGGTATTTATTAATATCTCTCCATGCAATATTAAGCTTTTTTTCATTATAGACAATGGCTAAATCTAAGAACCATACCGCTCACAACCAAACCAAGAAGGCTCACAGAAATGGTATCAAGAAACCAAAGACCTACAAGTACCCATCTCTAAAGGGTGTCGATCCAAAGTTCAAAAGAAACCACAAGCACGCCCTACATGGTACTGCTAAGGCTCTTGCTGCTAAGCGTGCCGCTAAGAACTAAAACTCTTTGAAAATAATTACATAGAATATATAATATTATAATTAATACATCGGCTCATTTTTCTTTGGAATGAATATTATTTTTTCGTCTTTTTCCACTTGTATACACATAAATGATAAATGCTATGATTCAGTTTGATAACTTCATAACTTCATTATCTTTTGTCGTTTTTTATTATTCGAAAGTTTATATGCTATCCTTTTATTTTTAGATCGGCGGGTATTTGCTACTTTTTGACGTCGCGCCACAAATGATAAAAATGACATTAAAATGAGAAACAAATTAAAAACAGGAATAAAAACAATATAATTTAGATTAGATTGGTTGTTGCTTATCATATTTTTGAAACTTGAAACTAGTTACTGAGCTTATTGAGTTTGACAAATAAACTTTAGTTCATATAATATATTTGTTTTCTATTTGTAATGTTACGTTTTAGACATCAACCTGACGATTCTCCAGTTTATAGAGCTGAACCATCAGAGAGAGTTTTAATTTGGAATTTAAGTTATTTGGTTAGTGAAAAAGAATTATACACTTATTTAAAAGATTTTGGTGTTACTTGGGTAATTATTCCAGTTCAATCATTGTATGGTTTTAGAAAGAATCGACCACATCCATTAGGCATTGCGTATGCTGAGTTTGAAAATAAACAAAAAGCCACATATGCAATCGACCATTTATTTAATCAGATATATAAAGGAAGACCGTTGAAAATAAGATATCATCAACCTTATGTACCAAGACAAAAGACTAAAAAGAATTCAAAAGAGGGTGGTCCTGTTGGAAGAGAAATAGAATTAGATTCAACTGAATCTAATTTAGCTCCACCAGTTACTGTTGTTGATGATTCCTCTCAACATGTCGAGTTGACAGATGAGGAATTAGTTGCACCTGCTATGGCTCCAAGTAAATTGAATGTAAAAAGAAAAGCTGTTTCTACAGAGACAGTCTACTGCAAAATATTACCAGAAGGAACTACAGATTTACATTTAAGGCAACATTTTAAGGCCTTCCGTCCAAAAGAAATTTGGATCTTTAAGTCATCGCCAACTAGAAGTAAAATGTGTCTTGGATCGAAGCGTCAATCTTTTACTTCAGCCTTAATTACTTTAGAGACAGGTGAATCAATGAAAAAAGTAGCTAAAATTATGTCGAAGAAGAAATTACTAGACAATAAAGTGATTGTAAGACCTGCATACCTTACAAAGATCGAAGAGGTGAGAAGAATTGCAGAACAGGAAGAACTAGATAGCGCTATTCAAAATGTTCATCAAGGAGTATTACCAGTTAGTACTAGTTCTGAATCAGTCAATATACAAACACCAATTGAACCAGCGAGCGTTCCATTAGTTTCGGATGAAAGAATTATTGATTACGAACCTAGAATTGGTAATGCTTTTGTTATTTCTGAAGAAGTACCAACATCATTCGTTTCGATCGAGTGAAGAAAGATAAGGCTGATACATTTGAAAGAAAATGTATAATTTTTTGGGTCTGATAGATGTGCTCTATACATATTTATAAAAAACATAAACTAAATCAATACTAATAAAAATAATACTGGCAGAATTTAGCTTTAATTCATTTAGGGTGTATATATCTCTGTCTAAGTCATGTGTTTCTCTATTTAGGAGTATTGCTATATAAATATTCTTTGTGACTGCACCCTACACACTAACATCCGTACATCTTTGGAATTCAATTTTCATTTTTTTGACATGAAATTTTCCAAAATTTCAGTTTTTTGTTTTTTTACCATTTTTGAACGCAATGCGGAATTTTTCAATGGATTCAAAGAAGTTCACCTAATTTGAACTAATTCATATGGTAAAACTTCAACAGTAAACCGTTGGTAACAGGCATTGGTTTTGAAATAACGACTGTTTAACTAAAAGAAAAATGTTGAAGATATATAAAATAGGTTATTGAAATTTTATAATTTAGTTATAATTTATATTCAACTTAAAAGAAACCAAACAGTCAATTCAAAATGGGTATGTTCTAATAACATTTCTAGAAATCATAGAATATCAAAGTGATAATTCTTAAGTGAGATTGATATTTTCCAAAAATATAATACAAATGCAATAATAAGCATCAATATTTACATGATAAGTTAGTTAATAAACTTTGAATTGAAGAATATGTTTGTATGACACTAATGACATTTGATCGTTTCGATCTTTTGATATTTTTAGTAGTCAATTATCCCTATCCTCATCCTGTGTTTTTTACGTAAGAACAACTTGTTTTCTTTGAAAATGTTCTTCATTACGATAATTCATATAGTCTACTTCAGATATATTATATTTGAGTAATGGCTAATGGTTGAAGGCTCTAGGAGGCAACTCTTGTTACATTATTTTTTTTTTTAGTGTGACAGTCAAGTGGACATTTTTTCTGGATCATTTTAAGATTCTTTAGAATGATATCGGGATAATTTTAGAGCCCTTGATTAAGATTGCAATGATATTTTATAGGTTTCGAAAAAACTTCGGTTACTGATGGAACCATTTTACTAACAATATTTTTTTTTAATTCTCATCGTACATGTAATGAATCCAATTTTTTAAATTGTTTTTATTTTGTAGATAGTTTAAATTGTTTTACACAGGTAGAGTTATTAGAAACCAAAGAAAGGGTGCTGGTTCCATCTTCACCTCTCACACCAGATTAAGACAAGGTGCTGCCAAGTTAAGAACTTTGGATTACGCTGAACGTCACGGTTACATTCGTGGTGTTGTTAAGCAAATCGTCCACGACTCTGGTAGAGGTGCTCCTCTAGCCAAGGTTGTTTTCCGTGACCCATACAAGTACAAGTTACGTGAAGAAATCTTCATTGCTAACGAAGGTGTCCACACTGGTCAATTCATCTACGCCGGTAAGAAGGCCGCTCTAAGTGTTGGTAACGTTCTACCTCTAGGTTCCGTCCCAGAAGGTACCATCATTTCCAACGTCGAAGAGAGACCAGGTGACAGAGGTGCTATTGCTAGAGCTTCTGGTAACTACGTTATCGTCATTGGTCACAACCCAGATGAAAACAAGACTAGAGTCAGATTACCATCTGGTGCTAAGAAGGTTATCTCTTCTGATGCCAGAGGTGTCATCGGTGTTATTGCCGGTGGTGGTAGAGTTGACAAGCCATTGTTGAAGGCTGGTCGTGCTTTCCACAAGTACAGATTAAAGAGAAACTCTTGGCCAAAGACTCGTGGTGTTGCCATGAACCCGGTTGATCACCCTCACGGTGGTGGTAACCATCAACATATTGGTAAGGCTTCTACCATCTCCAGAGGTGCTGTTTCTGGTCAAAAGGCTGGTTTGATCGCCGCTAGAAGAACTGGTCTACTACGTGGTTCTCAAAAGACCCAAGATTAGAATATATAATGTATTTTTTGTATGTTATGTCATGTTCATTTTCCGTTGTATATTTAAAATCACCTAGTCATTCCTAATAGATAATTCAATTTATTAATTTGTTACTGATATCCATTTATAATTTTTATTATCATTATTATTATCTTGCCTTCGGTATCATTTAATCTCTTTAATTGTATAGAATAATGTATCTAGTACGGCAGTTCTTGTTAAATTTTTTTTTATTATTATGCGGGTAATAATAATTTTTCGCATCAAAAAATAAGTTGTGTGTTTGTTTGTTTACATTAAAATATTATAAGATATAACGATGAAATATATCAAATGTAGGGTCTTAGTAAATTAATGTCACCTGATTACTATATCTGTCTTGAAGATATAGAATACAAATAAAGATATTTTTAACGATTATAATTGAACACTAAACGGATAGTATAGGTTCAGATATAAAAAAGTTGCTTCGCCAAAACGTTTTCTCGAAGATCCTGATCCAATATTAGGCGCTAAATTTATACATGAAAGTTGAAGAATTAATTATTGACGGTTTTAAGTCTTATGCGACAAGAACCGTTATCTCTGATTGGGATCCGCAATTCAATGCCATTACAGGGTTGAATGGTTCAGGTAAGTCAAATATTTTGGATGCAATATGTTTTGTCCTTGGTATTTCTTCGATGAGCACAGTTAGAGCCTCTAATCTTCAAGATCTGATTTATAAGAGAGGGCAAGCCGGTGTGACAAAGGCTAGTGTAACTATCGTATTCGACAATAGTGATAAGACCAATTCTCCGATTGGTTTCAAAGATTCACCAAAAATTTCGGTAACGAGACAAATTGTATTAGGTGGTACGTCGAAATATTTAATTAATGGTCACAGAGCTCCTCAACAAACGATTTTGCAATTATTTCAATCTGTTCAACTTAATATTAATAATCCTAATTTCTTAATTATGCAAGGTAAAATTACTAAAGTTTTGAATATGAAACCAACTGAAATATTATCATTAATCGAGGAGGCTGCAGGTACTAAAATGTATGAAGATAGAAGAGAAAAAGCAGAGAGAACTATGGCTAAAAAAGAAGAAAAATTACAAGAAAATAGATCTTTATTGGTAGAGGAAATTGGTCCTAAATTGGAGAAATTAAAACAAGAAAAGAGAATGTTTTTAGAGTTTCAAACTACTCAATCAGATCTAGAGAAAATATCAAAAATAGTTCGTGCTTTTGATTACTACAATACCAAACAGAGATACGAAACTGCAAAAGATACAATGGAAAATGGTGAAAAACGTATGGATGCAATTGCAACATTACTCGAAAAAACTAAAGGTGAGATCGAATCATTAAATGAAGATTTGGAAGACATAAAAAATAGAAAAAAATCCGATATAGAGAAAGATGGTAAGCTCTCGCAACTAGAAAAGAAAGAAGGAGACTTGTTGGATCAAATATCCAGATTAAATACTACTTTGTCTATTTGTAATACTGATGTGCTAGATGCTGACAAGAAAGTGAATCATCTTATGTCTAGTACTGATAAAATTTCAAAGGACCTAACAAAGAAATCAGATAAATATAAGTTGATAGAAAACGAATATAATGGATTGAATGAACAACTTGAAAAATTAAAATCTTACCATAAAAAGAAAAGTGAATTATTGTCTACATTATCTACTGGTATTTCATCAAGTGGTGGAACAGATAATGGTTACACCGAACAATTAGTAGCTGCAAAGCACAAACTAAATGAGTATCAGGTAGATATAAAGAAGAAAAAGATGAGAATTGAAATAATGAATAGAGAACTAACCACGAACTCACCAAGATTGGTTGAGGCGAAACGTGAATACACCGAGTTGGAATCTCATATCACCCAATTGGAAACAGGTTGTGGTGATCTAACAAATAACCTAGCCAAGTTTGGTTTTAACCCAAGCCTTCAACAGGAATTAAAGGTGAAAGAGACAAATCTACAAAATGAAATATATAGGGTTTCAAGTTCGATGGAAAACATAAGAAGGAGAATGAATAATTTGGATTTCCAATACACAAAACCCTCAGAAAATTTTAATAGGGATGCTGTGAAGGGTGTTGCTGCTCAGCTTTTTACAATTAAAAACGATAATTTGGATTGTGCAACAGCATTGCAAGTATGTGCTGGTGGTAGACTATATAACATTGTTGTTGAAGACGAAAAAACAGCATCAGAATTACTACAAAAAGGTCGTCTTCGTAAGCGTGTAACGATTATTCCACTAAACAAGATCGCTACAAGAGTAGTTAATGATAAGGTTTTGAAGACTGCAAAATCTATTGCACCAGGTTCCGTAGATCTTGCATTAAATCTGATTGGTTACGAAGAAGAAGTTTCTAAAGCAATGAAATTTATTTTTGGAGGTAGCTTAATTTGTAAAGATGCAGAGACAGCTAAGAAAGTAACTTTTAATCCAAATGTGAGAACAAGAAGTATCACACTTGATGGAGATGTTTATGACCCTGAAGGTACTTTATCGGGAGGTAGTAGAAATGTATCGAATTCGCTACTTTTGGATATCCAAAAATACAATGAAACAAATTCTAAGCTTGCAACTTTGGAGAACCAGCTGTTGAATATAAAAGAACAAATTCAAGAACAAATTAAAATCTCTCAAAAGACAAAGGCTTTGCAAAACGAATTGAATATAGCTCAGCATAAACTTGACCTTGCTAAGAAAAGTTTTTCTTCGAATAGTGCCACACAACTGGTAGCAAGAAACAAAGAGTTAGACGCCGATATTCAGTCATGTAATGTTGATATTGAAAGAACAGAGGGTGAAATGAATGCTTTAAATATAGAGATACAAAAAATTCAAAGAGATGCAAATGAATTTGCAAACAATAAAGGTGCAAAGCTGGATGAACTGAAAAAAGAAGTAAACGATCTCTCAGATGATATTACTCAGTTAAACACAACACTGGAAGAAAAATATGATATCTATCAAAATATGCAATTAGACACAGAACAATTAGAGAGTGATATCAAGGCAAACACAACTTTGATTGAACAAACTAAGGAGTCTTTAGAAAACCTTAAACAAAAGAAGATTGAGATTGAATCTAGTGTAGATTCCCGAAAGGGAGATTTGATCGTAACTCAGAAAGAATTAGCTGACGAAAAAAGCCGTTTGTTTGAAATTGACGAGGAGGTGAAAGAGTTGGAAGCCTTTATTAAAAGTAAAAAGGAATTAATTTCAAAAAATGATCTAGAAGCGCAAAAGATTAAAAATGATATTAATGATTATAGAAATAACTCGAAACATTTGCAAACGAAGCTTGGCGAATTAACTAAAGAATTTGCTTGGTTGAAAGATTTCGATATGGTCAAAAGCATAGTTTCACAGCATGAAGGTATTAATTTGTCGCAATACAAAGAAAGAGCCTCTCGTTTAGAGGAAAATTATAAAGTTCTTAGACCCAAAGTTAATCCAAATATCATGAGTATGATTGAAAACGTAGAGAAAAAAGAAACTGCTTTGAAAACAATGATCAATACTATTGAGAAAGATAAATTAAAAATTAAGGAAACCATATCGAAATTGAATGAATTTAAAAGGGAAACATTAGTTAAGACTTGGGAGATAGTTAATAAGGATTTTGGTAATATATTCGCCGACTTACTTCCAAACTCTTTTGCAAAATTAGTCCCACAAGAGAATAAAGATGTTACGGAGGGCCTTGAAGTTAAAGTAAAACTAGGTAGTATATGGAAAGAGAGTTTAGTTGAATTATCTGGTGGTCAAAGATCCTTAATCGCATTATCACTCATTATGGCTTTATTACAATTCAGACCTGCACCAATGTATATTCTTGATGAAGTTGATGCTGCTCTTGATTTAAGTCACACACAGAACATTGGTCATTTAATAAAGACGAGATTCAAGGGATCTCAGTTTATTGTTGTGTCCTTGAAAGAAGGTATGTTTACAAATGCTAATAGGGTGTTTAGAACCAGATTCCAGGATGGTACGTCAGTTGTCAGTTTAATGTAAGGTAGACTCAAAACTTAGAATCTATAATTTCAATATAGAAAAGGTGATAATCAATAATATTAATTATGTATATAAGAAAAAAATAATATATATAAATAATCTTTATAAACATGATTTCACTAATAGACTTCCAGAATATATCTAGAAGTTTCCTTTAACTCTTCGATTGCCTCATTCAAGTCGACCTTAATATTCCTTTCTTTAGCATCGGCTGTAATAATATCTTCTAAAGCTGAAGTAATATCTGGAACAGGCCAAGTTGGACCACAAAGGAAGAAAGAACCCTTTTGATCAATCATGGCAACCTTCAAGTCATCCAAGTTTTCTCTAATACGATCTTGAATGTAGATCTTCTTAGTTTGATCTCTAGAGAAAGCTGCACCAATATGGGTAATAATTCCGGCATCCTTATAAGCTTCCCAAATTTCACCGTATAAGTATTCTTGTCTACAATGTCTAGAACCAAGGTACAAGAAAATGTCACCAATTTCATAACCTTGTTGCTTTTGCCATAGTTTTTCTTCGACAATAGCCTTAAATGGAGCCAACCCAGTACCTAGACCACTCATAATGACAGGTGCCTTAGGATCAGCAGGAAGTTTCATGACAGATGGTTTAACACTGACAACTAACTCTTGACCAATTTGGAGATCAGAAATATATTTAGAAGCTTGACCGTATCTCTTTCTACCTTGGTTGTCGACCCAATCAACAACAACAATCAACAAGTGAATTTCATTAGGATGCATCTTTTGGGAAGAAGCAATAGAATATTCTCTTCTCTTTAGTGGTGCAACGATGTTAATTAAATCATCAAGTTCTGGTCTAACCGATTTGAAGCGATTGAATATATCAGCGTAAGTGTAGAATTCGATTTCTTGGAAATTTTTTAACTCTAAGGCACCACCTGGTGTGATCAAATCTTCTAAAAATCTCTTTTCATCTTCATCCTCTGCAAATGGAATTAAAGATTCGTAGAACTTTTTAGGTGGTTTACCGAATATATCCAAATTTTCAACAAAAATTTGTAAAACAGTTCTAGATTCAATATACTGAGGTTGATCTTTATTTGGAATTTGAACAATTTGTTCAGGGTTTAAGCCATATGCTTCCAAGAATTCCAATACTTGCTTTTCATTGTTTCTAGCATGAATACCAAGCGCTTCACCAATGTCATAAGTAAGGTCAGTACCAGAGATATCAAATTCAATATGGAAGATATTTCTATCGTAATCAGCTGGGGTTAGACGTCTGTTTTCCTTAACCTTAATAATGTGGTTTTTAATCAATGGTAAGTCAGGTCTTAATTTCTTTTCAACATGATAAGCTTCCTTGAAGGCTAATCTCTTTGTTAATTCAGTAATAGTAGAAGTAACAGATGGTGGTTCATTAATCTTTTCTTGTTGTTCTTTAATATTGTTAGGTACAAAGGAGTTTGCTTGGAAGAAAGATGGTAATTGTTCAAGAACTTCATCTGAGAATTCAGGTTTTGGTAGTTTATCATAAGTGTAAATTGATACTCTATTTTCTTCAGAATTTTCATCAATGTGAGTTAAATCATGGATTTGTTCTTGACTTAAATTAGAGACAATCTTCTTATTAACTTCACTTCTTGGAATCTTTAGAGCAGTCTCGTAAAAAGTAGCTTGAATAATAGCAATCAAAGAATCAATATCTTCTTCGAATTCAGTTGGATCAATGATGATCAATTTAATTTCTTTAGAGATTATGTCAGCAAGGAATTGTTGTGGATATTTCTCGACTTCACGGGTAGCTAAATAAACAATTGTACCATTAGTCTTAACAGAATTAACAATATCTAAATGGTTTAATAAGTTAATATCCTGAACTAAGACGAAGTCAGCAGTGGCAGCTCCAGATTCAGTAATTCCAATGGACAATTCAGCTTCAAGGGCACCACTGTGAACCAAATTATTGTATTTAGTTGAGAAGGTAATTTTATCATTAGTGGTGGCTAAAGCTCTAGCTAATAAAGCAGGAACAGAGATGGATTCTGAGTTATCTGGTAGATAGAACAAAGCACGTTTACCGTCATAGGATGGAGTGTTAGCAACGGTAGCACCAAACTCAGTAACCAAGTTAGTAATCTCACGTGTAGTCCAAACAAAATCCGGTTTATAAATATGTTCTTGAACAGAGATTTCTCTACGGTTATGGTAAAACAAAGCTGATGAAACATCTAATCTCAATAATGATGGAGCAGCATGGTTATCATTTAATGATTGACCAACAACAACAATCCTTTTTACGCTCTTTGGAATAGCATTAATGAATTTGACGGTATCAAATGGTAATGGAATTCTAACTGACAAAGTTGGAACTACGGCACTAAATAATTCAGATTCAGTAGTACCATAAGTGACAAACAAAGTTTCTGTATCACTTGGACCAGAGTAATGGAAGTTATCCAAGTTACTACCAGTAAGCTCATTGAAACCCTTTAAAATAGTATCTAAAGATGGTTCATTACCTAAAGTTTTAGTTAAAGAAGCAACAATGGATTCAGAGTTTTGAATGGTTGATTTTAATGAAGCATAAGTACGAGTAGTATTCAAACCGTCAAAAAGATGAATAGTAGATCTAGTATTAGAAACTGTACCCAAAATGACAGATAATAATGAGGTCAATTCCAATTCTTCAGTTGAGGTAGGTGTGATAACGTTATAACCTAATTGTTTGGCGATAGATAAAGGAGTAACGTAATCAGAACCGAGGGTACTTTCTTTTTCTTGGTATGCTAATGCAGCAACATTGAAAATGAAGTTAGTAGTTGAATTAGTTAATGAAGAGACAAAATATGGTAAACCATAACCTGGAGTAATAATACCAATTGGTTTATTAGCAATTGAAGATTGACGAGCAGCAGAATAACCTAATGGAGCTAGACCTGCACCTGCTCTGATATCAGATTCTTGAAAGAATTTAACAGATGATGGTAAATTTGAATACAAAAGATCTGCTTGAGAATAAGTCTTGTAACCAAAGATTGCAGAGACATTTGGAGCGATAGTGTCATTAATTAAATCAACTGGAGTACGATATTGATTTTTAGAGTCAGTGTTGACGCCAACAAATGGATTCGTGATGGTTTCAACAGAAGACATTTCTTTTTCTTTATAAGTTTTAATTGAAATGTCAAAATGTTTGTTTTTATCGAACTATTTTGTTGTTTAATCTTCTCTTATCTTTAACAATTTGAAAAAAATAAGGCATCAAAATTTTTAAAAAGAGTGAATGTTCTGTTTTTTGTTCACTTCATTGATCTGTCAAATATATATATATATATATATAATGAAATGAACCAAAGTTTACAGTTTTTCAATAGATCAAGCACCAAATAAATTTTAACTAATCAAAATTAAAGTATGCCACACTTCCTGGAATGTAAGACAGAGAAACTTAGGTAAAAATCGAAGTATTAAATGGTAATATAATTATGACTCTTGGCCGTGGCGATGTCAAAACGGCAATCCTAACTAAAAAGAAACAAAGAGAGTGAAAAATTGCGGAGTTAAAATCACGTGCAGTGACGAGTCACGTGCAGTTGTGTATCACGTGATCCAAAACTCCAAAAACATCTGAAATTTGAAAATTAAAGCCCTAACATTAGGGTTTCAAAATATATATATATGTATATGATCATATATCTGTTGTACCCAACGAGGCCCCCCTCTCTTCCTAGCATTACACTATGATTAAATACTAGTTCTGAAGTAACCGTGAATAGATATATAATTTGATGACTAAAGCGTTTTTTTTTGTTCTACCTTCAAACAAATGCACACAACCTAACTAACTGATAGCTAATAATTGGATGTTTCTAGCAGAGGACAAAGCCAATCGTACAATAGCCCTCGATGTTGAAGTAACTGTGAGAATACGGTATCACATAGTTCAATTATATCCTTTGAAAAGTTGTTATTTCAAATATCCGGTGGCAAAAGGCTTTAATAAGATTTATAAGATTTAACCGCCAACCTCAATCTTCCGTCTGTATGTATCATCACTAAGCAAAAAAAAAAGCGGAACGGAAGCAAAATTTGAAATTTGAAATTTTTTAAATATAAAAAGGGGAAAATGAACAATGAACAACGAACAACGAAAGTTCTTTCAGTTGATATCAGTAACACTGTATACATATATATTCACGGTAATATACAATATAGTTCAATCATGTTTACAGGTATAGTAGAGTTAATGGGTACAGTTGCGGAGTACAATCCTCAAGATAATAGTGCATCAGGTGGTCAAGGTGTTTCAGTGACTATTAAAGGTGCATCTGCTATTTTAAATGACTGCCATATTGGAGACAGTATTGCTTGTAATGGGATATGTTTAACAGTTACTGAATTCGATGAAGATACTTTCAAAGTTGGGATCTCTCCAGAGACTATCGTACGTACAGATGTATCTGATTGGGTTCCTGGTACAAGAATAAATTTGGAGCGTGCAGTGTCACAAGAGGTTAGATTTGGTGGGCATTACGTTCAAGGTCATGTTGATACAGTTGCTAATATTGTCTCAGTGACGCCCGAAGGTAATTCTTTGGTATTTGGTTTCAAATTAAGAGATTCACAATATGAAAAATTTATTGTTGAGAAAGGTTTTATTTGTATTGATGGTACTTCTTTAACAGTTACACAAGTTGATACCGATGGTACATTTTATATCGCAATGATTGCACATACCCAGGATGTTGTAGTAATGCCCTTAAAGAAGATTGGAAGTTTAGTAAATATTGAAGTCGATCTTACTGGTAAACTTATTGAAAAACAAATTTCTGTTGCATTACAAAATCAATTTGATGATTCTCATTCAATTTTAAATAAACTCATCGAAAAGATTATAGATGAAAAAGTACAAAAATATCTATCAACAAAATAATTAAATAAGTTTATGTATATTTGTAAAAAGTTCCATCTCTTCTCTCTCCCTCTTTCATCTATTTAATTTTATTTTTTTACTGTGAAATCTCCGTACGAATACGACCGATGACCCAATTTCAGCAGATTTTCTCTGGTTTTTGGATTTTTTTTTTTTTCAAATAATTTTTCTTTTCGTTTCTTTGCCATTCTCTAAATTTTCTTACCACTGCTTGAGACTAAATATATAAAACTAGATCATTACCTTACACATGAAGAAGAAGGAAATGTTCAGATAAGAAAGACGTCTATATCAAGCACCGTTTGTATCTCTGATGTATAACGAACGCAAGAATAACAGTGAAACCCAGATGTTAGGCTTTTCTTGGGGTTACAGCCTTCAAAACAAACAACAACAACAACAACAACAGGTGATGATATCTGAAAGAAAACCAGATGATGTAACCCCTATACCTACCCGTCATAAGAGACAGTATGATAACGATAACGATATGGATTCGAGTGTTCCAAGATCCGCTAATAGTTTTGGCGGTGGTAATGGTAATAACAATAATAATATGTTGTTAAGGAAATATATGGTGGCAAAGAAGAGACCAAACTCTATCGCTCATACTCCGGCAACAACTACTGCATCTGCTGCTGCTGCTGCTGCAAGAGTTACAGGAAATACATTGTTAGATGGTATGGTGACACCTAATTATATTGCAATGATAGAAGGACAACCATTACCTTTAGAAAGAAGTTTAGATCTAATGGATAAGTCACAACTTCAAAATGTAATTATGGATCTTTTACATGTGCATCCTCAAGTGACTCAACATTTACAATCTTCTTTATCACAATATTCTTTCTCTAATGATCGTAGATTAATTTCTCTTAAGGAAAAATTTCAAGAAATTTATTCAACTATTCCTTACAATAAAGATTATATGAATAAAACTATACCGAGATTGGATGATTATGCATTTGTTAGACTTAAGCCTTTAGTACTAGAATTTTTAAATTGTCTAACAGATTATATTCTTAACAATATTCCACCACGTTCAACAAACTTACAAGAATCTCTATTGTTTCTAGGTTCATGTACTCAAATGGTTTGTGAATTACCAAGATTTACATTACCTAGTAATAATTATTATTACGATAAATGTTTAGAACAATTGTCATATATATGGTGTACATTGATTCAACATTTAGCTCAAGAAGCTGATACTTTGAATGGGATGTGGGTAGGAGGTAATAGTAAAGATGCTATTATTAGTAATCTGTATGATAAATTAAACCAATATAATGAAACCGCTAACAATTTACTGTCACGTCCTTTACAATTACTCAAACATATGATGAATGTGCATTCTGAAAATAGCACATCACAGCATAGAAGCAATAACAATAACAATAGTCTAAGTGATATACTCACCACAGACAACAAGAACACATTCTAATGAAGCATCTCCCCCCCCCCTCCAACTAATTCCATACATACATATATACATACATACACTCATATATTTATATTTAAATACTATCTTCTTTGCACACATACTATCAACCTGATCTTATTTTACAATCATCTCAGATTGCTCGCTTTCCATATCTCTCAGTTCATTAATTGTTGCCTATTTGCTCTATTTTCAACCAAAACAGAAAACAGATCACTCCGCGTTTTCCGTTTCAATTATGTAACCGATATATATATATATATATATATATATAAAGGATAGAGGTAATCAGTTCATATATTAGTCGTGACCAGTTCAATGGTACCTGGCTGCTCATGAAGTAACGGGAAGGATCGATATAACAAAGAGATACTCCATAAATATTTGATAATAATGCGTGAACATGTACAACCAGTTCATTATGATCCTGCTACAGTCAAACAATTAACAAGAGAAGTATGTATTTTACTATATTGGTAAAAGGGAATAAGATCCTTTTGAATAAATAGTTTGAGATTTTTATTCTTACTAACATACATTGAAAAATTGAACATATTTATTATAATAATTTGATGGATATGTTTATTGCAAATTGTAACTCCCTAGATTGCTGTGGCTTGTGTTATTGGTGCTGCTCAGGGTGCCCTAATTAGTATTACTACAGGTTTGATATTACGAAGGGTTTCAACTGTGTATCGGAATGTAAGAACTCCTGTACGTGTATTCTACCATTGTTCATGGATATCAATGGGAGCAGTCTTCAGAGCTGATAAACAACTTTTGATCTTCCAGAACAATTATTACGCAAACGAAATGAAAAGAAGAAGTCAGATCTTGGATGAAGCTGCAGATAGAGGTATCTTCTTGGAGGAAGATTTCGTATCAGACGGTATCACACGTACCAAAAGTTAATGAATTTTTTTGGTTGTTATTACTGGATGGTGGGGTTGCTTTTATCTAAGAACGAGTTAGAATCATGTTCATAATTAAAAACTCATTTTATTCTAGTTTTATATTATTTTGTAAAAAAAAAAGAATGGATGGAGAAAGAGGTTTCAAACTCTATGTTCTTTTGCAATATTTATATATTCGAAGTTGAAAACAATAAAATTTAATAATAGTAAAAAGGTCCTTGATGTATTTGCATATATTTCGATAATTCATTATATATATATATATTCTTCAAAAAGTAATACTTTTACCATAATACCCATTTAATAAATCTCAATACTAGCATAATTGAGAATTTGATTTCTCTCACTATGCTTACAATGAGCCAGATACTCCACAGCACTAACACAATAAAAAATTCTAGTATCTTATAAATAGATTTAGTCATTTTCTGTGATTGCATAGTACGTATAGTTCCAAATCTATCAGTATTTTCTTGAAACAACTTTAACTTTAATGTTAGTGTCGTATTAATATCACTCAGAATTCTATCACTTGCCGAGATCAAAGTTTCTACCCTGATAGAGTAATCATTCAATAATTTTGAAGTCCAATTGTTACCAATTTTTAATACTCTATCTAACCCTTCATCATACTCTTTGATAATTTTTTCAGTATCTGCCATATTTTTTTCAGTATCTTCATCTACTTTTATCAAATTTCTACGATGAATAGCCCTTTGCCTAATTAAATCATGTGATTGTCTCCTGTGTTCCATAATAGCGATAGTACTAATGACGTACCTCGTATCTTGCCAATATTTCTGTAATTGAGTATCTACAGGTAATTCATCAAAAGTATTTGTACTACTTCCCTTGGATAAAGGTGTAGCTTCTTTACTAGAACCACTCTTCGAATTATCCCAGTTATTAGATGATACGATAAGATTCTTATTCTTAATAGCAGTATCTGCGTTTTCAACTGCTAATCTTTTTTGTATATCATCATCTTTAATTCCTCTCTTGTTCTCAATACTATTAATCTCGTTATCGTACTTATAAGTACCACTGGAAACTTTGGTCATTTCTGGAGATTCTGTATTTAGCTTCTTAGCTGAGTGACTCTTCACAGTACGGATAGGGATATCATCTAATAAAGATAGTTTCTTAACAGCTGTGCCTTCAACGGGTGTCTGGTAGGTATTATAGTTGTCCTTCCCACTAGGCCCGCTTACGCTACCTCGATGGGCCGCCTCATTACTTTTGGGACCATCTTGTTCTAGTTCGAACTCCTGTGGAACTATTTTCGTCGTATCTTTCTTTGATTCGTGACTGCCATTATTATTCTCTTCGCTTCGTATCTTACTTGGAGATTTAGATCTAGACCATCTTTTAGAGTTCTTTGTCTTACTGAGAATCTTTTCAAATTTATTCAAATGACCACCATCTTTTTCCTTTGAACTTCCATTCTCAATCTCGGAATCAGATACTGTCTGCATTAAACTGTCATTATAGTTGAATTTATCTACGTCAGACGAGTAGCTACTAATACCATTGCTGTTACTAGACGTTCTGGACCCAAGATTAGGATCAGAATGATCTGTTGTCACTAATAATTTTGGTACTTTATTTAAAATCAAATCTGAGGATTGATCGCTATCCCTTAACAACAAGCTTTTTCCATTATTCTTTTTATGATGATGGTGTAAATGACCAGTAATATGTGTGCTACCACGATTTTTCTTTACTTTATGAGCTTCAGATCTAAATCTGTGAGTTTTCTGTGTTCCAAACCATTTATTCCCCGCAGGGTCTACTAATTCATCCCAATGCTGAGATCTGAATGTTAGGTCTGAATATTTTTCGTTGACATCAACAAACCATTTGTAGTTCTTTCTATTGGGAATCTTAGAAAATTGAATGACTGCAATGATAGGAGCCTTGTAGAATAAAAATCCTGAACTTGCTGTTTCCCCACGATATTTCTTCTTCAGTTTTCTATTTCTTATTATTTGAAGAGGGTTATAAATACCTTCGACGTTTTTATGTATATTCTTCCTTTCATTTCCATTCTCATCTTCACCTGACCGAAGAGTCCCTTCTATTACATTATAATAATAATCAAGATATATCCGTACTCTTTCTGCTCTTAATCTAGCGGTTTTTGATATTTTGGGTACTGTCTGTTGCTCTGCCATTGGTATGAATCCTCCATATTCCCAGTTTTTGCTATTCTCATCGCCATATATAGAACTATCAGCATCATTACCTCTACTACTCCTTCTGTCGTTATTTGTATCACCATCATATTTCTTGTCCACATCTCTATCATAATTTAAATCATCCATCAATCCTGAGTTCATATCTAAAAAAAGTTTCGTCACCAACTTCACTCTACGACTATTATTATTTGTCGATTGTTCAGTCACTTTTCTATCTTCTAAACTCTCAGAATCTGAGTCAGATGATTCGACCATAGTGTTACTATTTTGATTAGATGAGTTATGATCCGATATATTGTTCTGATTTAGTATTGTTTTGACATCTTTCTTGAGAGACTTGGAATTCTTCCCAGATGATGTATTCATACCTGTTATTTTGGATGTTGCTTCACCTCTTTCAAGCTCTCTATGTATGGTATTACACGACTCCTTTTAAGTTATCTTAATGATTTATTAAATCTTAATGAGTCTCAGATATCATAAAAATCTTGCAGATTGTTGATTTCAAACTGTCTCGATAATTGCGTTGAAAAATTCTCCTTAAGTCATCTCTCCCTTGGTAAAAATATTTGAACTTTCTTTAATATTAACATTTTTCCTTAGCTAAGATCCATTCAGAAAAGCACCGCCGCAATACAAAGGAAATGAATCATTCACGTCATGATAAACGCAAGAAACCATAAAACAACAGTAATCAAAAACTTAATAACAATTAGGGGATCGTCGAGGACGATAGTTAAACTCAGATCGTTATTTTAGATTGTCAATTATCCGCATACCAAGAGAACTTTCGTCATGCCTCAGTATTTTGCAATCATTGGTCATAAGGACAATCCTATATATGAAGCAGAATTCTCCATCCAACAAGGAAACCAAAAGAACCTTGGATTCTCTCAAGAATTAAAGGAAATGAATCCATTCATATTACACGCATCTCTTGATATTATTGAAGATCTACAATGGCAGGTAGTACCATCTAATTCGCAGTATACAAATGATAATACCAGTGGAAGTGGGAGTAACTTCAGTATATCAAGTACAGGAGGTTTTTTAAGATCCAAAAATGTTAACAATACAGATAATTGCTACCTAGGTAAAGTTGATCATTTTTATGGATTAGCTATCACAGCTTATATATCTTATGGTGGTATGAAATTTGTCATGATACATGGAACTTCTAGCAGTGGTGGTTCTAATACTTCCACTAGTGTTGTTATAGATGATACTGCTTGCAGATCTTTCTACCAAGAAATCCACGAACTATATATTAAGACCTTAATGAACCCATTCTATAAAGCTGGTGATCCAATTTCAAGTCCAGTATTTGATTCCAGAGTACGATCATTAGCACGTAAATATCTAAATAAGTAAATAAAAGTACAGAGAGAAATAAACACATTTTAACTATGGGCATCCTACTCCAAAAAAACATGGTATTGCGGTCGATTTAAATGACCTAATTTATTAAATATATAATACAATTATTTATATGGTGTTGTCACGCTTATAAAATTGTTTCGCCAATTATCTCCTCCATACATTTCTCAAGTAAACCATCCAATTCTTCGTAATTAATAGCTGGAACCTCAGTTATAGATTTTTCAGGAATTTGATTCAATATCCATTTTTCCCTGATGTTTCTTGTCAGGAGCAACAAATCTTGTACGCCCTTGACCAGTTGCATTGTTTGACTATTTACTAACATAACACCCGATGTAGCAACCGATATGTCAGTCTCTGACGTCAATGTATTTTCTAACGTTGAATCATTATTAGAGCTATTTGTATCGTCGTCATTCTCATCGATATTCTCTAAGGACGATAGCCTAATAAGTTGCGCAAGTTTTACACTCAGTAATTCAGAAGTTTGAGACAGTTTCTCGAACAGAGCTTGGTTACTCATTATTGATTGATGGTTATAATATCTTAAGCAACGTGCTAGTTACCTACAGAAATTCTTTAAGGATTATTTCACCTTTTTGTGATATTATTTTTGACTGTGCTTAAAAGTTCGCTCAACGCATTAAATTATCATGAAAGATGGAACTTGATGAAAGTTTCTTGATTTGCAAAAGAGGAAGATATTGTATTCAAATAATAGTAAAAGTAAAGAATGAGTAGTTGCTGATATCATGTCAGAATTATATACTTTCAAGACATAAATAAACTCAATAAAAAAATTGAAAAAAATAATTGCGCAAGCCCGGAATCGAACCGGGGGCCCAACGATGGCAACGTTGGATTTTACCACTAAACCACTTGCGCTAATAATTTTTGAAAAGTTTAATATTTTTTTGCCATTTATCTATAACGTGTCCGGGTAATGAAATTCATTTAAATTTTTAAATAATTGTAAATATGTCGAAAATAATAAGGTAACCGAGTTATATGACTACACCTGTTGTGGAAGAATATACGCCTCTATAGTTGTCCCACATGTTTTATGTTTAGTGGTCCAGGGCAATATTTCCAACAAGAATATTCTGGACTCATTTTAGAATGTTCTATGACACGCTTGATTACTAATAATCTAAGTATACGCCACTGTGACTTTTATGGTGGCAAATTATTAATGGTACTATAATTTTAGGATATATTTTACCCTTCTATTTATTTTTTTATATTACAAATTACTGTATATTATAAGTAAATGATTTTTCTATTGCTAAATAAAAACAACAAACAATAATTATATAATCATATATTTATAATTATGACAACCGTTGACAACATCATGAATTATATTAGCCGTTGATAATGGCAAAGATCAAAGCGCTCATTTCAAACCCTGGGTAGTTTTGACGCAGTATATTAAATCGAATTCATTCCTATAAAGGAAACCATTGCAGACAGAAAGTTTTTCAACATGTTGTCAATGGGTAAGTATTGAACAGAGTATAATACACAAATTAAACATTTTATAAAGTACTATATGACCAACAACAAACTGTAACAAATATAGGATACCGTATAAGAATGGATAAACGATATACTACTAAATGAAGTTTAGAGTAATATGTAAACTAGGTATCTTTGAGAAGTAGCTAGTTATTGGTATTAGTTTATGTAGTCCTGGATATCCTTTGTATTATGTAGAAAGAAGCAAGCGAAATATAGAGGTCGTTCAATAAGTATAACTAGAAAAATTAAACTAATAGAGAGGGTTAGAGGTTACTATTGCTAGTTATGTTTCCTTACTGCATCAACAGTTCTATGTTTTTCTCAGTGTTTTTTGAACAATTTAACTGAATGCTGGTTTATTTTTCTTTTTTATATTTTTTACCAATTCCATTAGGATATTGTTGGATATCTACAACGTTTACTGACAAAGTATCACAATAAGTTACCTTTTGTCTCAGAGAAAATCCTTCAAACCTAAACTTCAGAGTGCTTTAGAATTAACCCAAATGTTATTATGCTCAAAGTAAACCTCTAGTTCCATAGATACAACGTGTTTTTTTATGTTTCTGAGACGAATAAATAAGAAATTGAAGGTTCAGCATCAAGAAAAGAACTACATAACAACCTCCAAAAGAGCTCAAGTTGTTATGAAGAAGGAGATAATAGCAATAACTTAAGACACTCTTGTACACCAATTCCAAATATAGAGTTTTTATTCACAATTGCAAGATAGTAAACGTATCAAGTTCTTGTAAAATACATTCAAAAGTGGTTTGAAGAGCATCGCTATATTTAAAAATATATAATGTTAATGCGATTGCTTATCCATCTTATCACGAAGAAATCAAACAGACGAAACATCTTTTTTTTATTCAGTTTATTTCTTTGATTTAATATCATAACATCTCTAAAAATAATTATTTGATTATCAGATATATGCTCCATGATCTCCGGGATAGCTTTTAAAATAAATGGGAAAGGAAAACAATGCTCTGTCAAATATTTTAAGGAACTATAAACTAGTAGTCGCCGGGAACAATATGTAAAGAAAGCTTTTTGCTATCTATTCGTTAAATCGGGATGGACAAAAAGAAAATAATGTTAGAGTTGCCAAACCTAAAGAAAGATAATGCGCCATTTAGAATTACCTATTAACAACAATAAGGTTTATTCCCCCCCCCCTCTTCCAATTTTTACTTTGTAAAAGAACAATTAATCAATAATTTTTCAAAACCCTTATTATCTTTCATCCCTCACGTTACAGAGGTGACTAAATAATTGGCACTGAAAGAATTTCGAACTGGAAACTTCATTTCGGACTTCAAAAAAGAAACAACGCGTCGCTTTTCCTTTTCCCCCCTCAAATCAGGAAATCAATTTCCTTCTTTCAACTTTCCTGCGGAAATCTACTGTCCCAAAAAGAAACGACGGCGGCAAACAGGAACTAACGAAAGAAAAAAAGAAATTACGATTTATCTCTTTCAATTTGTCTTTGCTGCGGCCATTTCTCTGTGTGGGGGTGTGGGGCAACACTAAAAATTTTGAATCGGAGAACACCTGTCGCTCTGTTTTCCTGGCAGAGAGCCAAAATGAAAAAAATTTGTTTGAGTAATCCCACCAAATTTGATTTATTCGAAAATATCAATGCAGGCAATTACAATGAGGAGATGAAGAAAAAATTTTCGGTTTTGACAAACAGCCGTTCACATAAGCAGTTGATATAAAATGTAGATATTGTTAATGACACTTTTTCCTCGAGATTAATCTCGATATAATTTTCTCTCTTAACCTTTTATATTTTTCTTTTTTGGTGTTCGTGAGAGTGGTACTATAAATTATTTAAAGTATACATATATATATATTCATTATAAAAATAAAAAAATGTACAACAAAGGTTCTGACAAGACTGCTGAATTCCACCAAATTCTATTGTTGAATGGCTTTTAAAGAAAGAAAAAGGTAGGCAATGTGCCCCATTAATTTAAACGCCTAATCATTTGATGAGTAATAATATTATTTTGACGAAAATACTGATGTAAGTACTTTCATATATATGCATATTTATATTTATAAATAATTATAATTAAAAAATGAAATGCTTCTTTTTTTTTTTTGATGATATGGTTGTTTGCTACAAGACAATTTGACATGTCTGTTTATTTGTGTGTTTTTTTATTCTTGTAGAATTAATAAAATTATGTTTGTTTATTTTAATAATTAATGAATCTATATGTAGTGTATGTTTGTCTATAAGTAGGTATTATGATTATGATGATGCTGATAAAAGTTTATTCTGGGCGAAAAAAGATGCATGGTAGTTTATTCGTTTATTTGTTTGTTTTTCTGCTTCTAACTTGCAGCATTCAATTGTTCTGATAGTTTCCCCTGTGCAATTAATGCTACAGGTGCATCCATCACAGGTAACATTATCTCTATCATTCTAATTGTAGAATTCATCTGGAATGATTTATCATTCGTTAATTTTCTCCATTCACCAACAGTAGAGACTCTATATGTTTCATAATCTGTTGCACCAAACACAGGTAATAATTGTAAATGATCCCAACTTTGAATTGCATTATATGAAGCTTCAGGTCCATGAATTAATCTTTCAATTGTGTAACCATCATTATTTAAAACAAATAAATATGGATGTAAATTCCATCTAATCATGGTAGATATTTCTTGTACTGTCAATTGTAAAGAACCATCCCCAATGAATAAGATAACTCTCTTGTTTGGATCAAGTTCTTCTGCGGCAAATGTTGCACCGCATACAGCACCTCCAGCATAACCAATGGACCCCCATAACACTTGAGAGATCCCTAAAGTATTTGCAGGAAATGTTGTAGAATTAATACCAAATGATGAAGTACCAGTCTCTGTAATTACAATATCACCTTCAATTAAGAATTTGCTTAATTCTCTCCATAACCATTCTTGTTTTAATGGTGTTGAATCTGGTATATTTTCATTATTTGGTGGTAATGGTTGTGGAATTGGAATTGGTTTATAATTTATATTTGCTTGTGGAATATTTTCAACTAATTTTTGTAAAACAAATTTCATTTGAACACCTGGAAATGTTGCATTTTTAATTTTCATATGATCTGAATGAAATTCTACCATATTTTTTGTCTTATATGAATAACTAAATGAACCTGTATTATAATCAGATAATAATGCACCAATTGAAAGAATTAAATCTGCTGATTCAACAGTTTGTTTAATATCTTGTTTTGATAATGAACCAACATATATCCCACCATACCTTGGATGATTTTCATCAATGGTACCTTTCCCCATTGGTGTATTAAATGCAGGAAATTGTGTTACATCAATTAAATTTTGTGTTTCACGTTTAACATTATGTCTTGAGGCACATGCATCAGATATAATTATTGGATTTTTAGCTTTATGAATCATTCTTATAATTTCTTCAACACATTCATTTTCTGCTTCTAAATCGTTTGGTCTTAATGATAAATCAATTGGAGTATCTAATAATGATGCAGGTAACTTTAATTCAAAAAAATTTGCTGGAATTCCTAAATAAACAGGTCTTTGATATATATAAGTTGATCTAATACATCTATCAATCTCTGATGCCGCGGTAGTCACATCTGTAATTACACTAGTTGTTTGTGAAATATTTGCTGACATTCTATGAAATACTGTAAAATCACCATTACCTAAAGTATGATGTAATAATAATTGTTTTGCTTGTGATGAAGTTGATGGTACACCAACAACATGTAAAACACCGACATGTTCAGAATATGAACCTGCAATACCATTTAATGCAGATAATTCACCTACACCAAATGTAGTCACCATACAAGCCATACCTTTTACACGAGCATACCCATCTGCAGCATATGCTGCATTCAATTCATTAGTGTCACCTGCCCATCTCATACCTTCAACTTCATATAATTTATCAAGTAATACTAAATTGAAATCACCAGGTAAACCAAAGATAGTATGTACTCCAACTTGTTTTAATCTTTCAAATAAATAACGACCTAATTCTATCTTCGACATTTTTATTTATTCTAGTTATCAATCAATTGTTTCTCTTTTCCCCTTTTAATAGCTCCCGATAGTAATTAATTTTTTGCAAACGATGTTTCTCATTTAAAATCAATGATGATACCTTTAAAAAACCTAGTTTACTAAGGATTTACTTTATATCTATACTTTACCAATTTTGTCTAGATATATATACAGATATATATTTTTCAAAACATCTTATGTAATGGGGTCTCACTCAATTTAATGTGGACAACCTGCAATATTGTCTGTATAAACGCATAATTATATTAAAAATTTCATAATTTATCCAAAAAAAGTTGAAAATTGTTTAAAAAAGGCGATGCCGGTCAATTTGTTATTTAAGCGCATAAAATATGCAAAAAAATGAATCAAAAAAAAAAAAATTGAAATTTTTTTTGTGTATAGTGGAAGCCCGTCGTGTGAGATGATTTCAGGGACCCACAGTTTGTTTCCCTTGTTATGTGAGGGTAAAAGGGGGAGTGGGCGGTTCTTTTCCCAATTGAGCTGTGGGAAGTATGATAATGACTTTGTTTGGGGTTTGAAGGAATAACTGCTGTTTAAGTAGTTATTAAAATAAATAAAAAAAAAATGAGAAAAAAGAACATTATCACTATTGTTTTTTTGTTTACTGGAGTGGGGGTATTTTGATATTAGTGAGATGGTTACTAAATGATAAAAATAAGTTGAGATCTAAAATAATTTTCAACAACATAATATAATATAATATAATATAATATAATATAGTGAACTGATAAGCGTTTGTATTTCTGCTTATGTTGTCTTGTAGAGCGTAATCCATTTTGTCGATCTTATATTTTAATAAAAGTTATATAGTATTATTTTACAATCTATTCTTCGTGGTTCTCTTTCAAACCCGAAATATAATATACATAAGAGTTAGGACATAGATATATTTTTCCTTTCATCATTTATGCTCTTTATATATGTTTGGCATTGTGTTATATTCTCGTTCATACAAGAATCTCTTCATCTCAGACCAAGTCGGATAAACCTATTTTATTATCTTTGATTACTGACTTTGCTCGTATCATATATTTTCCTTTGCTCTTAATAAGCTTATGCTATTGTTCTATGGAGAATTAAGATTCATAATGAACAGATTACCTTCTCTAGTTGAGAACTAATTTTTAATAATATTCCTCCTTATCTAAGTTAATAAATGTGTCAGAAACTAAGGGTAACTTATAGTGACACTTAGTCCAAAAGTATTGTAAAGAGATAATTTGCAATATCGGATTTAAACCAACATTACAAAGACCAGCAACAAAACATAAAATGAAAATGACCCACCATCCATGTAGGTGAATTGTTCAAAAAGAATTATGGCATATATAAAAGCCATCACTATAAAATAATAAAATAATTCTAGTTATTTAATTTGTAGATTATATAATTTAAAATGAAGGATCAATTATCATACTACAAATATGTCCGAATTAGAAAACTATGAATCAAAGGAGAATGAAATCTCCACCTCAGATTCTCTACACAATCATAAATTTATAATCATGTCAAATGGTCACTATTCCGATCAACCTTCGGTATTCTCTCTTAGCCAATTACGCACACAATCAATACAATTCTGTATTAATTGAGAATTCGAGATTCAGCCGTACGGTTATAAAATAGATCATTGCGTACGGACAACAACAAATGTCGATGCGAAGAGCAACAAATATAAGATGAACTAAAGCTAAAGACATCTTATGTAACATATACTTGTATAATATACACTGTAACATAGAATAGAGATATACAGAAATATAGATAACAAATATAGTACTTACTATTAATACATTTACATATTAACGAACAGAACGACCACAATATTGTTGTAGTTAATATATATAATAATAATCACTATTAGACATTCTATATAGAGCAATCAATACAATTAAATTTTTTGCTATATTTTGTCATAAGATTCCAGAATATTAAATAAATTATACAATTATATCCGATATAGTGTAACGGCTATCACATCACGCTTTCACCGTGGAGACCGGGGTTCGACTCCCCGTATCGGAGTATTTCTTCTTTTTCTCTTTTTTTGAATTCTGTGATATATCGAACCTTATAGCTTCTGATTCTCAGAGCCTGTAATCTTAAACCGAAGATTACTACTATATTATTCTCTAGAATGATAGTATTCTATGTTAATTAGAATACTCTACATTTTTATTATTATAAGTTGTTGTTCATACCGTTATATATCTTACTTCTTACTTACTTTTCTAATTTACAATAGAAGTTAACAACGGTAACTTCACTTATATACCACTATTGACTTTGTTCCATTATATATTCATATATATCTTCAGCGCCCATCATTCTTCACTTCTCGTCGTAGATGACCATCACTCTGGTTCTGTCATCTACTCTCGCGCCAGGTAACCATCTATCACAAATTCAGATTCAATTTTTATTGTTCACACCTTGAACCTCATATCACGATCGTAAACATCGTTTTAGCATCATCAATCATCCTGTATGCTCTTTAAGTTATATTTTTTTATCAAAATCGTTTTTCTTGATACTTTTTGCTCTCGAGATATGAGTTTATTAGCTTCCCCTAATTACCTCAAAATGTTTTTGTTCGTCCAGCAAGATTTTGAAGCTGTATTTGGAATATTCATACAAATTAAAATTCTTATGTTTCTTGAATACATTTAATTACTTTCAAATGAAAATCTTCCGTGCTCCTTCCCATCGTCGTGTTACTGATTTGTAAAATTGTTCAAAAACTATCGAATGAAACCTGAGTCGTTTATGTAATGTTGAAAATTGATTAAAATATCAAAAGAAAAATTTGAATAACTTTAATGAAACATTGAACTAATTTTGTAGTCTATTTCTTAGTCATATTCACTCTAATATATTCAAAGACTCCTCATAGAGATATATTGGCTTCATCTTTCTAATTTATTTACTCTCTAATAAATCGCATAGTGATTTCAAAAAAATTTCAAAATAGGCATATTTTTACGTAAAAGAAAATTTATATTAAGGAAACATTAAACTCATCGCAAAACTATATAAAGTAAACACATTATTAATATACAGAAATTCAAACATAGTATTGTTTGTGAACGCATACGAAATAAACTACGGGCAGTCCTAATGAGTAATAAGGATGATGGAATATTTGCTCTCCTTGGTACTGATGATACGGCAATTTTAGAGTTTTTGAAGGACCTAAAATGCAAAGTGATAAGTGAGATCCAATTTGAGCAGAGGATTAATGAACTAGAAGTTGGATTAAAGCATGATATGATATATAAGATATATCATCTCTTACCTAAACGACCGGAATTTGAACTGGGAAGTTACCTAAAGGAGAAGCTTGACATAACTTCAGAATCCGATGTAGTTCTCTTGAAGGAATTTACAGAAGGACTACTTAATAAATGTGATACTTTAAATATGTTCAAGGAGAAAATGAAGGAATTAGATAGTGGTTTAAATGATGATGCTTTAAATGAAATCTATAATTTATTGAAGATTAAACAAATTACCGCTGAGACTAAAAGTAATCCATTTATTCCAAAGACTGAACAATATGATGGTCTGAATATACCTAACAAAGCTGTTGATTGGAGGGCAATCAAGGACACAAAGGACTTAGTACCATCCAAATCTAGAACTGAAATACAAAATCTGGATTCATATCCAATACTAAATCATGTATATAAAGGAACAGTGAAAAGATTAATGCCTTTTGGTTGTTTTATATCTATTATGGGGGTTAAGCTCAAAAAATGTGAAGGACTGGTTCATATATCAGAGATGTCTAAGAGACGTATAAAAGAACCTAGGGATTGCGTAGCGGAAGGACAACAAGTATATACTAAAGTTATTAAATTAGGTGATGATGGCAGAATTTCATTGAGTATGAAAAGAGTCGATCAAGTGACAGGAAAGAATATAGATAATATCGAAAGAGAGACTGATGGTAACGAACGTGGAAGAACGCCAATAAGGAAAGAAGTTTCATCGGTTAAGATTAAAAAAAGAAAGTTAACCTCTCCAGAGAGATGGGAAATACGGCAACTGATTGCAAGTGGAGCTGCTTCCATTGAAGACTACCCTGAACTTAATGAACAACCTGAAACCGAGAAGATTAAAAAAGATAGGGATGATAGTCAAAGTACAACTGGCGGATCTGGATTTGATGAAGATATGGAGGTACTCGATGTTGAGTTGAATACTGATGCTAAACCTAATTTTTTGAAGAATGAACTTCCATCAAAGGATAAGGGATTTGAACCAACAAAAATAGTGAAAATGCCAAGGGGTTCAATGAATAGAGTCGCAATGAACGGCTCTCTTACAATGAAAGAACATAGGGAAGAAAAGATAGAAAAGAAAAAGAATATTGAACAACAGATTAGACAGTTAAGTTCAATGAATGATCCTACTAAAACAAGAAGAGAATACAAACAAGATATTGACTTGTTAAAGAAAGAACTTGTTGTGACTGCATGGGAAAGGAATAGAATTCAAGAAAAGGTGTCATTCGGTAAGAGAACCTCTTTACCTATAAGTCAACAACGGAAGGAATTACCTGTGTACAATATGAAATCAAAATTAATAGACGCTATAAGAGCAAACCAATTTATTGTGATAGTTGGGGAAACAGGTTCCGGTAAGACAACACAAATCACACAATATTTGAACGAAGAGGGATTTAGTGCAAATGGTATGATAGGTTGTACACAACCCCGTAGAGTTGCTGCTATCTCTGTTGCAAAAAGGGTATCAGAGGAAGTAGGATGTGAATTAGGAGGAGAAGTTGGTTATAATGTCCGTTTTGATGATCGAACTTCTCGGAAGACAAAAATAAAATATATGACTGATGGTATGTTACAAAGAGAGACTCTTTTGGACCCAATGATGTCTAAATATTCTGTTATAATGTTAGATGAAGCTCACGAACGTACTGTAGCAACTGATATTCTATTTGCTTTATTGAAAGAAGCCGCTAAGGCAAGACCTGAACTTAAAATCATTATCACATCAGCAACACTAGATTCTGAGAAATTTTCAAAGTACTTCAATGATTGTCCAGTGATTCATATACCTGGTAAGACATTTCCTGTGGAAGTAATGTATTCACAGACACCTCAGATGGATTATATTGAGGCCACGTTAGACTGTGTTATGGATATTCATATTAACAATGATATTGGTGATATTTTAGTTTTTCTAACAGGTCAAGAAGAAATTGATTCCTGTTGTGAAATATTATATGAAAAGGTTAAGACATTGGGAGATGCTATCGGGGAGTTAATAATTCTTCCAATATATTCCGCATTACCTAGTGAAGTTCAATCAAAAATATTTGAGCCGACTCCTAAGGGAAGTAGAAAAGTAGTGTTTGCCACTAATATTGCAGAGACTTCCATTACTATCGACGGTATTTATTACGTTGTTGATCCTGGATTTTCCAAAGTAAATTCTTACAATCCCAGAGCTGGTATGGAACAATTGATTGTATCCCCAATCTCTAAAGCGCAAGCTAATCAAAGAAAGGGTAGAGCTGGTAGAACTGGACCTGGTAAATGTTACAGACTTTATACGGAATCTGCTTTTTACAATGAAATGTTACCAAATTCTATTCCTGAAATACAAAGGCAAAACCTTTCCAATACAATCCTTATGCTAAAAGCTATGGGAATCAATGATCTGTTAAATTTTGATTTCATGGATCCTCCCCCAAGAAATCTTCTTCTATCTGCACTTACAGAACTTTACAATTTGGAAGCGTTAGATGAGGATGGATACCTAACAAAATTGGGTCAAAGAATGTCACAATTTCCAATGGATCCAACTCTTTCCAGGGTATTATTATCATCTGTGACAAATGAATGTTCTGATGAGATATCTACCATTATTGCAATGTTATCTGTTCAAAACGTATTCTCTAGACCAAGAGATAAACAACAACAAGCTGATCGCCAAAAAGCACGTTTCAATCACCCATATGGGGACCATTTAACGTTATTAAATGTTTTTACACAATGGGAAAAAGCTGGTGGAGCTTTACAATTTTGTGAAATCAACTTCTTACATGGAAGACATTTGAAACGTGCCCGAGATGTCAAAGATCAAATCTTATCCATAATTAATCAACTCCATTTACCTATTGTCAGTTGTCGAGGTGATGTAGATATTATTCGTAAGACTTTAGTGACTGGTTTCTTTATGAATGCAGCTAAGAGAGAACCGGGTGTTGGTTATAAGACAATAGTAGGCAACACAGCTGTAGGTATCCATCCATCCAGTTCATTATTTGGTAAAGAATATGAATATGTGATCTACAATTCGTTGGTGCTAACCAGTAGAGAGTTCATGTCCCAAGTGACTAGCATTGAGGCAGAATGGCTGCTTGAATTCGCTCCTCATTATTATAAAGCAATTGATAATAATAGTAAATCACGTAAAAAATTAAAACTTGCTCCTTTACATGATAGATACGCCAAGAACCAAAACTCATGGAGATTAAGTTCCATTAGACAATCCAGAGAGAAAGCATTAGGTATTAAACGTTGAGGTATAAACAATATATATATATATATATATTTAAGTATTCTAATTAACAATGACTCGTTTATGAAAATATGATTTGAAAAACTTGCCCCTCTCCGTATAATTAAAGACATCGATTTCCAAATCTGTACGTATTATTCTTAGAATGATGATATAATCGATGGCATGTAGTAATCAATTTGCATATATTTTCTACGACATTTTCTTTTGGAAGGCACGAAAGTGAAAAATTCACCGAGAAACTCGTTCTTTTTAACAAAGGAAGGATAGCAAGGACTTCTTGTTTGACATATATAGAAAGAGAGATAAATATTTCCATTTCATTTCTTATTTATAGGGGGGGGGGCAGAGAAGAGCAATTGAAGTAATTTTTAATCTTTTGTTAGTTTTATCAAATATCTTTTTTGCAATTAGAACGAAACTACTTGTTTAACAAGAAACAAAGATGTTAAGTCAATTGATAAAATTACCGACAAATGCAAAAGTTGGTGTCGTTGGTGGTGGTGTATCGGGCCTAACGTTCACTTACTTTCTTGGAAAGTTAAGACCAGATGTTGAAATTACTTTATTCAATCCAGAGAGTCGTCCCGGTGGCTGGATCAACTCATGGGATACACATGACAAGCATAACAAACCTGTGATGATTGAGAGAGGTCCTCGTACATTTAGGGGGGTTTCAGATGGTACTGTCATGATCATGGATTCTATGTTAGATATGAATAAAGGTGATCTAATAAGAAGTATCAGTAAAGATTCGAATGCGGATAAGAAGTTTATAGTGGATCCAACGAATAAATTAGTTCAAGTACCTAATTCGTTCCCCACACTAATGAAATTTTTTTTCAATCCTTTAAGTAAAGGGTTATTGAGTGGTATGATCACTGAATGGATTAGGAAACCTATTGATTCTCAGATTAAAGATGAAAGTGTACTATCTTTACTAACAAGAAGATATGGTAATCCAGCCATCGGTCGCAATTTATTTAGTGCACTATATCGTGGTATATATGCTGATGATGTTGGTAACCTTAGTGCTCAAAAAGTTGTTAGAAAATTATATTATGATGAAAGGAAATATGGTTCAATTACTAAAGGATCCATTGCTAGATGGAAAGAAAAATCAAAGAAAACTGATGAAAGTAAAGATAAATTAAGTGAAAATGTTGCATTATATACTCGGGTCTTTAACAAAGATGAAAATAAGATTCATGCATTATCTAAGAGATTAGCTCAATTCCCAATGCTTGGTTTGAAAGGTGGATTATCACAATTTCCAAATGCTTTTAAAGAAGCAATTGTAAAATTACCTAATGTTTCTTTATTAACAGATAATGTCATATCAATGAATGAATCAGTTAAGAAGGATAAAATGATTATTGAATATGAGACAACCAACAATAACAAATCATCCTCATCTGAAAGCTTAATTAAAGAATTTGATCATGTTAGATTAGCCATAGCACCAAATAAAATTTCAAAATTAATCTCAAGGACAAATCCAAAAATAAAAGAAAAACTTGATATGATCAAAACTAATACCGTAACATTAGTAAATTTATTTATCCCAGATAAAGATATTATCCCCAAAAAGAATAATGGATTTGGTTACTTAATCCCTGAGAGTAATGATAACCCTGAAAATGTTCTTGGTGTAATCTTTGATTCTGTTATCGAAAAGAGTTTCAAACCATTTATTGAAACAAAGCCAACAACAACATTACAATCACAAAATCAAAATTATACAAAATTAACAGCTATGGTTGGTGGTTCTATGTACAATGATGCCAATGGCAAACAACACATCCCAAATGAGGAACAAACTATAGAGAATGTCAAGAGTGCCTTACAGAAGCACCTCGGAACCTCTAGAGAGGATCTAGATGCAGGTCAATGGGTTTACACAGTGGCTAAAGATTGTTTACCACGATTCAAGATTGGTTACAACGATTTAACTAAATCGATCGAAGAAGACGTCATCAATGATTATTCTTCCAAAGTTTCAATAGGTGGGATGGGTTTCTCCAAGGGTCCAGGTATCCCAGATGTAGTAGAAGATGCCCTAATAGATGCCACCAAGTTACAGTAAACACACATATCAGAAAAAGAGACTTTTAATATCCCAACGTGTCTCTGTCAACTCTATTTATTGATAATAAATATTATGTATTTATTTATATGAAAATTATTTGCTCCCTCTAACAATTTCAGAAAGAGCGGACAGCGCTTTTTAAAACCGGAACGGGCTTTTCTTGTTGTCCTTAACCAGCCGCACACATATAGTATTGG